>JAZKJV010005608.1:0-126114 GCA_037367405.1 Ottelia alismoides | reverse complement strand
TCCCCGGAGGCCACCGTAGGGCCCCCCCTCCCGAGGGGGGAGGAGAGAGGAGGGGGGGAGGCCCGTGGTGGCCTCCAGGGGGGAGGGGGCCCGCGGTGGAGGGGGGAGGGGCCCGCGGTGGGAGGGGGGGCCGACGGTGGCCTTCGGGAGGGGGGGAGGGGGCCGACGGTGGCCTCCGGGAGGAGGGGGGCGCGGTAGTCTCCGGGGGGAGGCGCGCGGTGGCCTCCGGGGGGAGAGGGAGGGGAGGCCCGTGGTGGCCTCCGGGAGGGGGGCCCGCGGTGGCCTCCGGGAGGGGGGAGGGGGGGCCCTGCGGTGGCCGCCGGGAGGGGGAGGAGGGGGCCCACGGTGGCCTCCGAGAGGGGGGAGGGGGGCCCACGGTGGCCTCCGGGAGGGGGGGCACGGTAGCGTCCGGGGGGTGGCCCGCGGTCGCGGTGGCCTCCGGGGGGAGGGGGAGGTCCGGGGGGGGGGGGGCACGGTGGCCTCCGGGAGGGGGGAGGGGGGCCCACGGTGGCCTCCGAGAGGGGGAGGGAGGGGGCCCACGGTGGCCTCCGGGGAGGAGGGAGGGGGCCCACGGTGGCCTCCGGGAGGGGGGAGGGAGGGGGCCCGCGGTGGCCTCCTGGAGGGGGGGATGGAGGGGGGCCCGCGGTGGCCTCCAGGGGGAAGAGGGGGCCCGCGGTGGCCTCGGGGGGGGGGGGGGGGGGGAGGGGACCCACGGTGGCCTCCGGGAGGGGGGAGGGGGCCCACGTTGGCCTCCGGGAGGGGAGAGGGGGGCCACGGTGGCCACCGGGAGGGGGGAGGGGGGCCCATGGTGGCCTCCGGGGGGGAGGGGGGGGGGAGGCCCGCGGTGACGGTGGCCTCCGGGGGGAGGGGGAGGGCCCGCGGTGGCGGTGGCCTCCGGGGGGGAGGGGGAGGGCCCGCGGTGGCGGTGGCCTCGGGGGGGGGGGGGGGGGGGGGGGGGGGGGGGGGGAGGCCCGCGGTAGCGGTGGCCTCCGGGGGGAGGGGGAGGCCCACGGTGGCGGTGGCCGCGGTGGCCTCTGGCCTCCCTCCCCGTCCCTATCATTGTGGTCATTGTTTATATTGTGCTTATCAAACATTTTGCAAGAACTCTCACTAAATTATAAAAGGTATTTTATTTTACTTGCAAAAATAAAATGCAGAATCTTCCTGTCTATGTGGATTCGACCTTGACTTACACTATAAAAATTTATTTTTTTGATCTTTGTTTTTTCGGATTCATAACGATTACCAATCGTAAAACGGGTACTTAAACCTTTGAAAATACAGCTCGACAGTGTCCTCGCAAATTCTTGAGACATAATTGTATCCAGCTAAATAAGTTCCCCCTTACTCTCTTCTTCTCCATCATCAATTGAAGCTTCTCCTTATCATTCTAGGCTGCATGAAACCATTGTCTATCTTTTAGTTATTGTTCTTGATCTCGTTATCATTTTCTCATCAAACTAGTTATAGGATATAAATGTGGTCTTGGTTCTTTTTTAATGTGGTTTTTATTTAGTTTTTTATCTGTTGTGCCTCAATGAGATATTGTAATATCAAGTATACCTCTCCCTTTTTGGGAATATCAGTTATGCCCCTGACTTCTTGTTGTTCCATCACTTGCTCTCCCCTTATTGCTTTGTCCGTCAATAAGTTGAACTTAACCATGGTTTAATCAAACCATGACGTAGTAAAGTGGGGCATATTTGGTCATTCGCCAACATCTCCACGCAGCTTCTCATGTAGTCCCCCTCCCACCATAGTGACATGGAGTGTGCGCTCATGCCCCTTACCACCAGCGATCAAGCATGGCAGCGGAATGTAGAGAAGGCAGAGGCAGGATGAGACTCATTGGGAAGATATTGGAGGAGATTGGGGAAGGAGGTGAGGGTGACGCTCACGACCACGACGCCAGTGTTGCTCGAAAGGTAGCGGAGTGGACGAGGAGGGATGGGGCAGAGGAGGATGAGGTGGTGGAGGAGGGGAAGGGGAAATAGGGGGACTTGTAGGGAGGAAGTTAGGGGAGGAGCATGAGGCGAAGGGGGAGAAGGGGGGGGGGGGGAGGGGGAGCCGTAGGAGGAGGATAGGGTGGGAGGGGAGGGGAGGAAGGGGAGACGAAGAAGGAGGCTTATGGAAGAGGACGAAAGGAGCAGAGGCAGGAGCATCAGGCGATGGAGGAGTAGGGGGTGGAGGAAGACTAAAGGGAGCCCAAAGAGGAAGTTGGACGAAGGAGGATGGGGAGGAGTAGGAGGGAGAGGATGAGAAGGGTGTGGTGGAGGAGAGGGAGGAAAGACTTCAACAACCCATTGTTTAAATTTATTCCCCTTTGGTCCCCAAAGTTAACATCTCTTTGTATTGGGATGGACGACAACCAACCCGAGGGATACAAGTGATAAATGCCAAGAAAGTCAGGGGTACATCTGATATTCTTAAAAAGAGAGGGGTATAACTGATATTACAATATCTCAAAGGAGCACAACTGATAAAATCCTTTTATTTATACAAGCAACAACCAATTTTGCCACCTTCATCGACATTGTCATCTCCTCCATGTTCTCTGTTGACTAAGGGAATTAATAAATTATTTAGTCCTTAAGTCTAGACTTGTGATGAGATGAAGGTATGTTCAATATGGTAATAACAAGGTATTTGCAGAACTGGTTGGCACAATTGTTTCCATAATATTAATGAATCCATGATTCTCTACCTTATTCCTTGATCCTTAGCTCAATTCCCAAGATAATTAATTTAATAAACCCCTCCAAATGCTTAAATAAAGCAATTAATATATTGTAAATAATTAGGGTTAGTTATTTGATATTCAAATAAACCATATTTTCACGTGTATATATTGTACATTAATACCTTCTTTCTCTTTATTCTAATCCAATAAAATTCCAAAAAAAAGTTTACAATGTCAGTGAGCCTTGTACAAAGATAGTCTTATTAAAATACAAAAAATAATAAAACCTAATAAAAAATGGTGTTCAATATACATTAATAATTAACTTAAAAATACAAAGTATGTACAAATAAGATTTTTTTGCATTTTTGTTTTTCATAAAAGTTATAGATCTTATTGAGGTGAACAACTTTCATATTGAAATCTTTTTAGTTGAGTTTCCTTTTGTTTCTTTTTATTTTTCTTTCATTTTAAAAAATTTTTAATTTATTTATCGGGCGATGTGGCTGGCTCTGAGCACACTACCCAGCCAACCCTTCAGTCCTCAATGCCCTTCTCCCTCAACCATTGGATCTAGATCCAACAATTTCACCATGTGTCATTCACTTCGCTATGCGGTGCAATCTGAGACACCCGCTCTCGCTTGATCCAATGTCTATCATGCCTTCTTCTACCTCCAATCATCCCCCCTTGTACACATGTCCGACAATTGTTCTTCCCCATTTTATAACCGACTCTCCCTGAGTGCGAAGCAGCTGGGACATGCGTCGAAGAGTGCGAAAGGAAGATGCTAAAGGAGACGACAGGTTCAGAAAGAACTCAGTCCGTAGACCGATCACCCCTCTCCTTCGTTGAATGATCACCCATTGTGTCCAATGCACATAATCGTCACACTCTTCACTCGAAAACCATTGCCTCAAAGCACACCACTTTTCCATAAAACTACCTCACCCACTGCGTTATCCGGTTCTTCGTCGATCGCCTCAGAGAGCCAGAGCCTCTTCCTCCTCTAGTGACAGTCGAGGAGTTCCCAGGTCGAGCGATAATCCTCTTCTTGCAAGTGAGATCCGGTGGAGCCCCCTCCACCACTACAACCTCATCCTGAAGTTGCTCGAGCTCATCAACTCCAGTGGACGGGGTAAAACAGCTTCAATCTCCTTTATTACCTCTAATGAAGCTCCATCTCCCACGGTTCCATCAGCAGCTCCCAGCACATCACCCTCGCCTTCACCTTTGTCCTCTCGAGCTTCCAAGATCCTCAACCGAGATCCTCAGAGTATCTCGGGAGCGCTCATCGGAGCACCGTCTCTACACCATCGCATTCGGAGGAAGGAGGAGTAGTAATTGTTGGATCAGGCTTGGGCATGATTTAATGGCCCACAGGAGCGCATGTCATCGCCGCTCGATCACCATCGAATCCGTGCACACGAATGCAGTTCATGGCAACCGACGTCGCCCAGCAAAGGCCATGCACTGCGAGCGGTTCTACCGTGTCATCCAACGGCCGTGAACGGTCCCTGCAGTGCACTGCATATGATACTTGCCGGTGTAATGCAAGGCAATTTTGAGTGTATCTGTCTGCAGATGGGTAGTTCAGGTTAATATGGTTTTTTATTACAAAGATAGATTCGTTTAATGTATGTTGTTTATTATTAATTTACAAATCAATTCACTACCACATTGTTGAATGGGTTCCCCTCCTTGTGGAAAACTATTTCATATATATAGAATATTGATAATCCTATTTGGGAAAAAATAAATATTAATTGGAAAAGGAGATACATTACCTTTTAGGATTATGAGTTATCTTTTCCTAATCACATTGGAAATATGAGTCAGGATTTCCTTATTTGCTCATCTCCATGGAGTATAAATAGGGGGCATGGGGTGCATATCAGGATTATCCCAACACAAGCTCTCCTAGCACAAGAAAGAAATAAGAGAGAGAGAGAGAGGGGGGGGAGAAAAAGAAGGTTCGTGGTTGCCGTGAAGTTTGGAGGGAGTAACCTTTGGAGCAGCTCTTCTCCAGCATTTCTTCCCTATAGTTTGACGACGGATTATTCGTTTGGAGATATTTCTCATCTCTACTATTCTCCATTGTTTGGTGATTTACAACACTGTATTGATGGCCGACCTTTTGTAAGCCCCTCACGGGAGATTACTTCGATTATAGTGCTCGATTTTGGATTTTTTCCCTCACATTGAGGGTTTTCCATGTTAAATAGTCTCCGTGCATCTGTGGTAGATTTTTTGTGGTTGAGGTACCTTCTCGTAGTTGATATATCGTGCAAGATCTGCCTATCGACTTTGGTTATTTTTCCGCAATTCAATTTATACGGGGAATCTATTCCCAACACACATATGATCACACTGTTAGTTTACATACTATCGAAATGCGTTCGAAGCAGATGATTGGAATATCTAGTACACGTGGTGCAGATTATGGGAGACCCTAGAGGGAGGATGATTCGCGAGCTTCAGATCCTTTGTAGTAAGTGTTGTAATTTTTTTGTGTTGTTTCATTCCATTAGATTGAATCTAGATTAATGCTTTACATATCTTTCAAATTTCTCTCAAATCCTAGGTTATTTACTATTTTCTCTTAATGGTTAAAGGTTCATGTCTTTTTAAGTTAAATTTAAGTTGCTTATACGTTGATTGAATCTTTCATCATTAAGATAAAATAGTAAATAACCTCAGAATTGAGCGAGACTTGGATGACATGTAGAGCATTAATATAAGATTAATCTATAAGGTTGGAATTAAGAATTGAAATTGAAAAAAAAGAATTATAACTAAGATACATGAAATGTTATTGAAAGATTTTAATCACTTGTGAACCTCTTCACTTCTTCAGTATTAGTTATCCCCATCTCTTTTGAAATGCCCATTTACCTTCATTCCTCCATGCTCGTGGGTTGTGGGACTCGCGAACCTCGGCAACATCCTGGGGACATAAGTTAGCTCGTCGCTGAACACCGTTTCAGACGTGATCAGTGCGGTCGCAAGAGATGCCACTTGGTGCAGTAGGCTTGAACGACAGCAGCCTCTGCTCTTCTTCTTTGCAGCAACAGTTCCCGACACCCTCTTCTACTTCTTCTTCACGCTACACATCTTGGTGGGCGACCTCTTAATGCCAAAGAAGTCCACAGTCTTGATCTGGGCCAACGAGAACTTTGCCAAATCCACAAATTGAAAACGTGATGGGGGGATGGGAAAACAATCAGAGAACGAGGAGGAGGAAAAGAAAGTGGGTACGTGTTTCTTAGATTGGGAGCATTGTGGGCAGAACCAGTGGGATTTGGGACGGAAAGGAGAATGGAGCTATGGCAGAAGGTGTGATAGCCGGTGTTGCACTTGTCGTGGAGGAGGAGGAGCTGTGGGGGGGTCGCCAGAGCCGCTACGGGTGCAGTAGATGGTGGAGAAGGGGGGGTTGTCTATGGAGGAGGAGGAGGACGTGGAGGCTATTGGTGGTTGGCCACCACAAGCAACATGGAGGGTGTCAGTTTCATGCGTTTGGAGGAGGTGGGGTGGCCGAAGAAGGGGCCGGAGGAGGGGTGGTAGGTTTACTAAGGTCTCTTTGGTTACCGGGTTGGAGTGAGTTGTGGTAACCTGATTTGAATAGTAGCTCTTTGGAATGCTTAGGAGGGTTTGAGAGGGTTGTAATAAGGAATGTGATGTGATCTCACTATGATTTGTGATTAATTTCCAATCGAAGAAAAGAGAGAGGTAAACTGTAGGAGTAAATTGGTTACCAAACGAGTCTTAGGAGGAGGAAGAAGAGGACGTAGATAAGAAAAATTTAAAAAAATGGCATCTATTTTTTTTGGGTACTTTCCTTTATAGCCTTGCACCCATTTTCATTTAAAAATATGGAACATCTATCTTTGTTCTTGTCCGTAATTATCCTTATATCCGACATTTAATGTCCGAAACGTGAATGGACAGCATCTAACTGAGAAGCACAAGTGCAAGAAATCATGAGCACAAGTGATATGCCAAAAAAAGAGGGGAATAAATGTCAAAAATCCTTTATTAAATGCATGGCTAACAACTTGAAGAATACATGAAACGTATGCTAGTTTTTTTAACTTAGGAAGGACCAATCTTATTTGAAGTCTCACTCTCTCTAACTCTCTCATTCTCACACTCTAGCATTGTTTCAGATTTCCCGAAATTTCGACGAAATTTCGCGAAATTTCGATTTGTACAAGGGACGAAAACCTCGAGCGAAATGGCGATATGAGGCCAGTTTTCGATCATTTCTTCACAAATGGTGATCAATAATACGATATCCGAAACTGATTTTTAAACTCTTGCTCTAGAGAGGGAAAGAGATGAGAAGATCATCAAGGTTGATTACGAGTTTGTGGACTTTTTTTATGATGGCACTAGGGGTATATAGTTCTTGAACCATTGTCGTTGCTCCAAATTATAAATTGGTTGTCTACTTTTCTCCTCTCATGTGAAATCTCCCCTCTACATACACCGATTTCAAGAGTAGTCATCTGCGAGATATCACACTTCCCTTGGTACTCAGGTTGACATCCCTCCTTTTTTCCATCCTCGTGGTTAAAGATGCTAATCAAACCAAAATGTTAAAAAAATCCATGTTTAAGCGTGGTTTGATAAAAAAAAGCTTGGATAGTACTCTTATTCAAGTTTGGTTCAATAGAGTTTATGTTTGAAATTCAAGTTTGTTTGAAAAAAAGGTTTAAGTTTTAGTTTGACAGTAGTTCTCAAATGATTAGGATAAAGTCAAACTTGTTAAAATGAAAAAAAATTCAAGTTAATTTGAAATTGGGGTTATATGACAAAGGGCCTGTTTGGTTGCAGGGTTTGGTTGGGATGGATTGACATGGGTGAATAGTAATATGTGAGGAGGAAGTACCCTTGTGAATAGTAATCAGGGTTGGGCCAACCCTGCCCAACCCTGCAACCAAACAAGCCCAAAGTATGATAGCTCGATAAGCATATATATAAAAATAATAAATGATTTTAGTTGAAAAGAAACAAATTCCATTAATTAATAACCATAATCTCATTGATCCAAAAACTTCTTGGTTGTAAAGAATATGATATCCCACACACAAACATATTGACATACATATGTACCTACCTACCCATACTCATCCATAAATACACACATCTTACTATATATTATAGCGTGTGGGGGTGTCACTGTAGCAAATTTGCTGCAAATCTTACTATATATTATAGCACGTGGGAGTGTCACTGAAGCAAATTTGCTGCAGCTAAATTTCAACCAACGTCCGCCAATAATTTTTGGCATTAAATTCCTCTTTTACCCTTCATTAATTAAATGTCACGTTGCCATCCGAAATCCACTGCTAAAATATTTTCCGTGTAAAAATTTCCAGTTTGCTCTTAGATTATTTAATAATATTGGGTAAAATGGGGCTGCCCCCATGGGGGAGCTAACTTGGCTCCCCTCGCATCATTCCGCTCGCTTTTTTATTTTTTTAAAAAATTTCTTCCGTGGATTTTCATCAATATATACCTATATTATATCATTCAAATTTCGCATGAAACAGAGACTCCTACGACCTCCATCCGGAAGGGTCGTTTTTAACAATTCTGTTACCGTTAAAAAATGCATGTCTGGATGGAGGTCGTAGGAGTCTTTATTTCGCACGAAATTTGAATGACATAATATAAAGATATAGTGATGAATATTCACGGAAGAAATTTCCAATAAAAAAAACATGCGAAATGCCGCGAGGGGAGCCAAGTTAGCTCCCCCAAGGGGGCAACTCATTTAACACATTAATAATCCTATGTCAAAAAATCATGTTTCCTCGCAATGGTGCTGATGATATCGGATTCAAATTTCGCATGAAACAGAGACTCCTACGACCTCCATCCGGAAGGGTCGTTTTTAGCAATTCTGTTACCGTTAAAAAATGCATGTCTGGATGGAGGTCGTAGGAGTCTCTGTTTCGAAATTTGAATGACATAATATAAGGATATAGTGATGAATATTCACGGAAGAAATTTCCAACAAAAAATAAAAAAAATGGGCGAAATGTCACGAGGGGAGCCAAGTTAGCTCCCCCAAGGGGGCAACCCATTTAACACATTAATAATCCTATATCAAAAAAACCATGTTTCCTCGCAATGGTGCTGATGATATCGGAAATATTGCTTGATTCGAAACTCAATGTTAACAGTTTTATGATAAATAGATCCGCATATGGCTGATAATATGATCGACATCAAATTCTCTAATTTCTTATTAATTCCATTTCAATACTATATATTAATTCCTAAGGTCTTAAAGATCACATTTTCTTTCGCATATACTTAGATATATATGGATATGATCTTCATTTTTTTGATAATATGGATATATACTACAATCATCACTATATCATCCGCTATTACATAAAGTAACTGTAGTATTCTTAGCGATGATTTATAAGAAACATCACTGTATACCCGTTTTGTTGCAGCGATACATGGTTGTGCATTCAATTTTTTTTAAATGCGGATATGGATATGGATATGGATATATTTTCTTTGTATGAATATTGATATCCCATATCTACATGTGCAAAAGGAATATACATCAATATATAGATAGATATCATCATTGATGACAACCGTATCTACATGTTTATAGATTTATGCAAGAATAATTAAAACCTTTTCATTTCATTATCTATATGTATGTAGATGCAGTTGTATAGATTTTATTCGTTTTAACATGCTTCATTAATTTATATATATATCTGTGTGTGTGTGTGAATTGCGAGCCAACTAGTATATATTAAAGTTGAACTTAGACATTTATCAAACGAACATATGTCTGTCACGTTCATGTACGGTTCATTAAGCTATCTATAACACCCCAACCCCAAATATAGAGACATACCTAAAACTCACGAAGTGTGGGTGTGGTTTAGAATTGGTGGGGATTACTACTAGACAACTTGGGCTTAAGCATTTTGGGTGGTTGTCAACAGATCCATTTGAACCCGAACCCAACAAGTTGTCAGGATCAGTTTTCCTCGATAACAGACCGATGACCTAAGCCCGAGATGTTACAAATGGTATCAGCGTCAATTTCCCTCTGATAGTTGAAACAACTACCCGAGAGGTAGAGCCGTCCCTATAAAAAGATAGGAGGAAATGGCTACCTGGAGCGTGCAACCGCTACTGTCACTAGGAATAAGTGATGGACCATGTCGCAACGAGGACGTTGCGAATATAAGTGGGGGAGGTTGTTACACCCCAACTCCAAATATAGTGCCATACCTAAAACACACGAAATGTGGTTGTGGTTTATAAGTGGTGGGGATTATTACTTGACAAGTTGAGCTTAAGCATTTTGGTGGATGTCAACGGATCCATTTGGGCCTGAATGCAACAAGTTGTAGGAGCCAGTTTTCCTCGATAAGGGACCGGAGACCTAAGCCCTGGACGTTACAAATTGTATCAGAGCCAATTTCCCTCTGATAGTGGAAAGGGTTACCCGAGAGGTGGAGCCTCCCCTACAAAAAGATAGGAAGAAATAGCTACCCGGAGCGTGCAGCCGCCACTATCACTGGAAATAAGTGATGGGCTATGTCGCAATGAGGATGTTGCGAATATAAGGGGGGAGGTTGTAACACTCCAATCCCAAATATAGTACCATACCTAAAACTCACGAAGTGTGGGTGTGGTTTATAAGTGGTGGGGATTACTACTTGACAACTTGGGCTTAAGCATTTTGGGTGGTTGTCAACAGATCTATTTGGATCCAAACCCAACAAGTTGTCAAGGCCAATTTGCCTCGATAACGGACCGGAGACCTAAACCCGGGACGTTACAAATGGTATCAGAGCCAATTTCCCTCTGATAGTGGAAAGAGATACTCGAGAGGTGGAGCCGCCCCTACAAAAAGATAGTAGGAAATGATTACCCGTAGCGTGCAGCCGCTACTATCACTGGGAATAAGTGATGGGCCATGTCGCAACGAGGATATTGCGAATACAAGTGGGGCAGGTTGTAACACCCCAACTCCAAACATAGTGCCATACCTAAAATTCACGAAGTGTGGTTGTGATTTATAAGTGGTGGGGATTACTACTTGACAACCACTACAATAAAATTGAGCTATAGTGACGATTTTAAAAAAATTCGTCATTAAATTAGCCGTTGTTAAATATATATAATGACGATATTATTCATTGCGAAATGAGTTTTCGTACTCAAAATCAGCAATGAATTTCATATCTGTCGTTATATCATTAGCAACGGTCTACATAGCGATACTTATTCGTTGCTATTTTTCAAAATATCAACTAATTGTCGCTATTTTTTTAATTCAAAATTTAGCGATGATTAATTAAAATTTTGAAAAATAGCAACGGATAAGCGTCGCTACGTGGACCGTTGCTAATTATATAACGACAGATATGATATTCGTTGTTAATTTTGAGTACGAAAACCCATTTCGCAATGAATAATATCATCATTATATATTTAACAATGGCTAATTTTGTGACGGATTTTTTCAAAACCGTCATTATAGCTCAATTTTTTTGTAATGAACTTAGGCTTAACCATTTTGGATGGTTGTCAACGGATCCATTTGAGCCCGAACCCAACAAGTTGTCAGAGTAAATTTTCCTCGATAACGGACCGGAGACCTAAACCCGAGACGTTACACTATCTAACAAAATTTTGAAGTCTATGTTTTACTTTGTTCATAAACAAACAAATATTTTTGGACTATTATCCTTCTCCCTATATCCATAGTCTAATTGGTGAAAGAATCGGAGTAGCAATGAGTCCTTCCGCACTTTCGTTCATTGCTCACTCCTTCCTGCAAAATGAGTAATGAGTGATAACGAGGCTATATATACTTAACAAATTGATTGGTTAGACCATTATCAACCGATTATGTTTTCGAGGATCATCCCAGACTTTTTAGAGAGTTAGTGAACTCAAGGTCACCCTCGCTAGCGAGTCTGAATTCAAATCGAAGATAAAAAAAAGATACCATTATAGGTGTGATTGTTGCCCATAGGGGAACGTCAAGAGGATAGCTTGGTTAACCTTTACCTAATCAACTACCTAATACTACATGGGATCATTAGACAACACTTCGTCATATTTCTTCAGGATGTTGGCCTAAACTGTTTGGCAGATTCTCATGTGTTACACATGCGTTTGTTGCTTGTTCTCAACTTCCTAGCAAAGAGAGGTCAATGGGCCGCCCACACACTGCCCCTGTATATGGGAGGTAGAAAAGTGAGACCGGGAGCCTTCCTTTTCTTTGCAGGGAGGAGGAAGATTCGCCTATCCTACTTGAAGTGGAGGAACGGGCTTTTATAGATTTGTGATTAAAAACGGAAGGAGAAATGTCCGATCCTCTATTTTCTTATGCAGAATTCTTTATACAAGTGGCTATTCTTCATCTTGATTTAACCACTTCCTTTGTACTGACAATTAGGCGCACGCCTCTGACTCCGCGGCAGTGAGGCAAAAGAAAGGGACGGATGGAGGGGGACGGAAGGGGGCTCGCCGGCTCGGCCACACTGTGTCCCCAATTTTACGGAGATTAGCAGCATTGGCCTCTGCTAGTATTTATTTCCTTTTTTAAATACTAAAATAAGATTTGATTAATCATGACACCGTTAATAGACAATAAAATCATGCTCATTCCATGACTTTACACGATACGAGTCTACGAAAAATGCAAAATCGTATCTACAACAGATTCTGTTGTCCTCCCAAGTCCCACCTACCGCAGGAAGGTGATCCGTCTCTCTTCCTCGTTTAGTACGTGTGTTGATGTAGAGTACGCAGGTTGACAACAAATCAAAGGGACATTCCACTTCCTCGGTGCTTCCTTTCAATGACCTTATTCCAGAGGCCCGTGTTTCGAAAGGTCAGTATATATACACTTGTTAATTTAGCTAATCTGAGTACAATCTCGATGAAAGTACGACTCGAATAAAAGATATTAAAGTCAAAGACCACTGGATGATGTGGAGTGAATTCAACCCATCCTGTTTTTGCCACGACGCGGTTCTCTGCAATTTCGTCCCAACCCGTCACCAGTTGACGTGCAGCAGAGTTACGTATTCTGATAAGTCAACGGAGGTTTTATTTCTATATTATATATGTGTGTTTTCGAATCTAAGCCAACAGTTGGATCTTACGTGGTCGTGGTTGAATGTCGTTATATCATTAGCAACGATCCACATAGCGACGTTTATCCGTTGCTATTTTTCCAACTTTTAATTAATCGTCGCTAAAATTTGGACTAAAAAAATAGTGATGATTGGTTGATATTTTGAAAAATAGCAACAAATAAGCGTTGTTATATAGACCGTTGCTAATGATATAGCGGCAGATATACTATTCATCGCTAATTTCAAGTACGAAAACTTGTTTCGCAATAAATAATATTATCATTATATATTTAACAACAACTAGTTTAGTGACCATTTTTTTAAAAAAAATCGTCATTATAACTCAATTTTGTTGTAGTGAATTCTTTTTGAGGACCGCTATTCCAACTTCCAAAATATCGTCAAACACTTTCGTGTTGGCACCGATCTGTTATTCGAAGTACTCCCATCAAGCCCCTGAAACGGCCTCCGCCGTAAACCAGGCAGATGCTGGAGGGCAATTTAGCAGACTCCCCTTTTTAAGCACTTACTGATCTTCTAATGACACGAAGTTTGTTTATCCGAGAACAATGTCTCCTTTTGAACACTTGCATGTGCTTAATTACTTTCCATGCGCATGTGTGAGTTCTTTTTTTATTAATTCTCTTCTGGCAAGTACTTAGGATACTGTTTTCATTGGCCTTAGATGAATGAATCTTGATCCCTTTTCAAAAGAAGAAGAAGAAGAAGAACAACTTCGGTTAAGTCTCGACCATCAAAGTCATTCTATAGTCAGGTGCTTTATATCATAAGTCAATTGGTTGACATTCATTGTTGTCTTAGAATTTGATTGCTCGTGCCTCACAATTATGAGAATCCGTCCCAACATCTCTCAACCAATAAGGTTTCAGGAGGCGGATCAGACATGTAACAATAAGTTCTCAGCCTATCGGATTTCAGGAGGCGGATTAGACATGTTAGCAATCCTGTCTCAACAGCTCTCAATCAATCAGATTTCAGGAGGCAGATAGACATGTCAACAATCTTGGCATATAACTCTCATCCAATCAGAAGGTATGACATATATCAGTCACATCAGCATCCAAACGAGCAGTTGTGATTCAAGTCATATTAACAATCTCCACCTTTATTTGAATCCTCAAATAACAAAATTAGCCACTGCTAAAATCCACCGGGATTGATTCTCAATGGTAAAATTAACTACTATACTCCACGATGAATTCTCCAATAGCAGAATTAACCACTGCTAGAGTTCATCGGGGTTAAATTCTCATATAACAGAATTAACCACTACTATACTCCATCATGAGTTGAATTCTTCACTGGCAGAGTTAACCACTCCTAGAATCCACTGAGTTGAATTTGCATATAGCAGAATTAACCACTACTATATTTCACCTTGAGTGAATTCTCCACTAACAGAATTAACCACTGTTAGACTCCATCAGAGTTGAATTCTCAGGTAGCATAAGTAACCACCTCTTGAAAATCAGATAATAGGATTCAAGTCATATTAACTGTTGCGAATCGCGGAAGCAAACATGCACAAACACGATCAAACAAGTAAGACGCAAACACAAATATTTACAAGATTTACCCGTAAATGGGCTACATCCTTGGACGACAGCGATCAATTTCACTATATGGAGAAAAAAGTATCACAGAGGGTACTGAGAAGATACAGATAAGGGATGAGAAACAAGATTAGAATGATGATTACAGTATCTGGTGAAAAAAGTATCACAGAGGATACTGAGAAGATACAGATAAGGGATGAGAAACAATATTAGAATGATGATTACAGTATCTGGTAGCCCTAGGGTCCCTTTTATACTACGTCAGAAGAATACCATTTGTATTCAGCAATCCATCCCAACAGTTCTCAGCCAATCATAAAGAAGGACACGAATCAAGCATGTCATGAATCCTGATCCAACAGCTCTCAGCCAATTAGAAGGCATGACACACATTAGACATGTCAGCAATCTTGACCCAACATCTCTCATCCAATCAGAAGCCATGACACAGATCAACAACATCAGCAGTCCAACAAGTGGTTATGATTCGAGTCTTATCAACAATCTCCACCTTGAATTGAATCCTCGTATAGCAGAATGAACCACTATTGTTACTCCACCATGAGTTGAATTCTTCACTAGCAGAATTAACCACTGCTAGACTCTACCGGAGTTGAATTCTCATATAGGAATTAACCACTACTATACTCCACCATGAATTGAATTATCCACTAGTAGAATTAATCACTATTAGACTCCATCAGGGTTTAATTCTCATATAGCAGAATTAACCACTACTATAACTCACCACTTGAAATTCAGATAACAAGAATCAATAATTATAAACAATATTCATCTTGAAATTTCTCCATAGAGAAGCTTTGCCGAGCTTCACCTTGTCGTCGCCAGCCCCTCTTTGGGGCTATTACCAATTATCGACATTGAGGAAGTCCAAACAATGCTTGAACTTACTCCCATGAACTGTAGACCCTTGTAAGACATATAAGGTCTTCTGCTTGTTGCCCTTGATGACAACAACCCCAACTTTGGCAACATGTATGACTCCACCTTCAGTGTTGTACCTGTATCTTTTCGAGTCCAACACTGTAAGGGATATCAGATTCTTCCTCAGATCAGGAACATGTCATACTTCTATCGTAGTCCTCACGACTCCATCATGTATATTGATCTTTACAGAGCCGATCTCTATAATCTTGCACGTTGTATTACTCCATGTGACGGCGTTTCCACAATCTATCTTCTCATATGTGAAGAATCAATCTTCACTAGGAGTCATATGGTAAGAACAACCTGAATCAAGATCCATGTACTATATGTCGTCTTGTGATATGTGACCACGAGAATGAAATCGTCTTCAGAATCTCTGCCACTTGGAGCAACGACAGCAATTATAGCCTTCTTTGGTCTGTCTTTCTTCCAATGTCCAGGTTCCGTGTAGGTGCAGATGTCCCTGACATTGTAGTTTTCCAATTTGGACTTCTACTTTCCATTCTCTGTATAGTCAGAATTGGTATGACTCTTCTCATGAGTTATAATCAAACCTGCAGCGTTAGAGTCATGAATCCCAATAGCCATATGCCAAAGTTCACAAGTATGCATACTCACAAGAACTTCCTCTAAAGCTACGGATTCTCTTCCCACAATGAATGATTGAACAAAATTATCAGATGATAATGGAAGAGAAACCAATAAAATTAAGGATCATCCTCATCTCAATATTAACATTTATGTTTCTTAAATTCATCAATAATGTATTTAAGTGTTTTAGATGTTCTTTAAGAGATGTACCTTCATGCATGCAGAGAGAGAGCAGACTTTACTTCAAAAGCAACTTATTGGTCAAAGACTTCATAATGTATAGACTTCCGAGTCTCAATCACAGTCCAGCTGCGGAACCCTCATCGACAACCTCCACAATAATATTGTCCTCCAAACATAATATGAATGTTGAGTGCGCCTTCTCTTCCTGCACCATTAACTCGGACAGCTCGAGTGCCTCCGCTCGTTAATGATCTAAAGGTACCCAGATGCCCTGCTGCTTCAGAAGGGCACGCGCATTGATCTGCCATAAACTGAATACGCTCTTTCCCATGAACTTGTCGATCTTTAGATTGTGCGATGCCACCTTGTTGTATTATTCTAACGGAACTGAAGCTCTAATACCAGTATGTTGTGAATCGCGGAAGCAAATACGTACAAACACGATTAAACAAGAAATACGCAAACACAAGGATTTATAAAGTTCACCCGTAAATGAGTTATGTCCTTAGGCAAGGCGATCGATTTCACTATACAAAGAAAAAGGTATTACATAAGGTACTGAGAAGATATATATAAGGGATGAGAAACATGATCAGAATGAGGATTGTAGTATCTAGTGACCCTAAGACCCCTTTTATACTACAACAGAAGAATACCATTTGTATTCAGCAATCCATCCCAACAGTTCTCGGCCAATCAGAAAACAGGATGCGGATCAAACATGTCAGCAATCCTGGCTCAATGGCGCTCAACCAATCAGAAGGCATGACACAGATTAGACATGTTAGCAATCGTGATCCAACCGCTTTCATCCAATCAGAAGTCAGGACACAGATCAACCACATTAGCAGCCCAACAAGTGGTCAAAATTCAAGTCATATCAACATTAACAATCTTCACCTTGAATTGAATCCTCAGAGAAGCTTTGCCAAGCTTCACCATGTCGTCGCCAACCCCTCCTTGGAGCTACTGCCAACTATTGATATTGAGCAAAGTTCAAATCGTGTTTAAACTTACTCCCATGAACTATAGACCTTTGCAAGACATATAGGACGTTTTGCTTGTTGACCTTTATGACGACAAACCCCACCTTTGGTAACCTGCATAACTCCGTCTTCAACATTATATCTATATCCTTTAGAGTCTAAGATTCTAAGAGATATCAGGTTTTTCCTCAAATCAGGAATATGATGTACTTCGGTCACCCTCTTCACCATTCCATCATGCATTTTAATCTTCATAGAGCCAATCCCTACAATCTTGCATGATGCATCATTCTTCATGATGACGTTTCCACCATCTATCTTCTCATAGGTGAAAACCAATCTTCACTGGGAGTCATATGATAAGAACAACCTGAATAAAAAATCCATGTATTTTCTGTCGTCTTTTGATTCGTGATGGTGAGAACCATATCATCTTCGGAATCTGCACCTTCATGAGTCGCGACATCAAATGTAGCTTTCCCTTTCTTCTTTGGGCAATACTTCCAATGTCCAAGGTCTTTGTAGTAATTGCAAATATCCCTAGCATTGTGATTCTTTAACGTGGACTTCTGCTTTCCCTTCTTTCTGTAGCCATAACCCCGGCATGACTATTATCGGGAGTCATAACCAAACCTACACTGTTAGAGTCCTGCTTTTCGATAGCCATATGCTGAAGTTCACGCATATGCAATATCACGCGAACTTCTTCTAAGGTTATTGATTTTCTTCCCACGATAAATGATTGAACACATTCTTAAATGATAATGGAAGAGAAACTTACAAAATCAAGGTAACATCCTCATCAATCTTAACATCTATGTTTCTTAAATCCATCAATACTGTATTTAAGAGATCTAGATGTTCTTTAAGAGATGTATCTACATGCATGCTGATTGAACGTATAAGTTGCTTTAAGAGCAAGTTGTTGGTAAGAGACTTCGTCGTGTACAGACTTTTGAGTCTCAAGCACAAACCAGTCGCGGAATCCTCATCAGTAACCTCCGCAATAATCTCGCTCACCAAACACAACATGATCTTTGAACGTGCCTTCTCTTCTTGCACCATCAACTCGGAGGGCTCGAGTGCCTTCATCCGCTCCTGATCTAATGGTGCTCAGACACACTTTTGCTTCAGAAGGGCGTGCATCTTGATCTGATATAGACTGAATACATTCTTCACTGTGAACTTCTCGATCTTCAGATTGTGTGACGACATCTTGCAGGATGATCCTGATGGAACCCGAAACTTTGATACCGATTTATTGCAAATCACAGAAGCAAACACGTTCAAACATGATTAAACAAGTAAGACGCGAACACACAAATCTACAAGGTTCACTTGTAACTAAGCTACGTCCTTAGACGACGGTGATCAGTTTTACTATATGGAGAAAAATGTAATACAAATGATACTCAGAATATACATATATGAGATGATAATCATGATTAGAATGAGAATTATTGATCTGGTGGCCCTACTGCAGTTTTTATAATGCAACAGAAGAATACCATTTGTATTCAGCAATCCATCCAACAACTCTTAGCCAATCAAGTTTCAAGAGGCGGATCAGACATACCAGAAATCTTGACCCAACAGCTTTCACCTAATTAGATTTCAGGAGGTAGATCAAACATATCAGCAATCATTTCCTAATAGCTCTCAAGCAATCAGAAGGTATGATATAAATCAGCCACATCAGCATCCCAATAAGTAACCGGGATTCAAATCATATTAACAAAAAGATTTTTAAATCGGAGTTATTTGTCAGTCGTTAAGTTATTTGCTCCTTTTTATTGAAAATAAAACTAAGATAATTATATTTAGAATTACCACGACTCCTCGGATCCCTTGGACATCGTAGTACATCATTCTGTCTGAAAGTGCCAAAAATGGTGGGCAATAATTACTGGTGGAATGTTCGTATCTGAGCTCAACAACCATGTTTTTGTTTGGGAGTGAATCGGAAATATGATAAAGCTAGAAACTATGGTATGTATTTAATGTTCTTCTTGAAGGACATGCATAATTCGGTGAAGATATATTTTTTTAAAAAAGCTACGACCACGTTTTAATTAATTTAATACCCGTAATTATCATATATATAGGACGGAGAACAAGTGGACATGATGACGTCCTCCTCAGGGTCGTCCTTCCTCGCCTGTCGGATGCTTCCTTCCACTTCCCAGTTCCCAACATCTTACGTAGCCCCACGTTTTGAAAAGGATGGAGCGTCTACGAGAGGGCAATGTACTTCATTGCAGTCTCGATAAATGTTCATGCCATCCCGTTTTTGGATAAATGGTAACATATAGAAGCTTCCTTATAAGTTCTATGTATCTTCTCTTATCTACCCGCTTAGTATCATCATATAATCCCATACTTGGATCGATAGGAGTAGTATTAGGCTTGCACCCTATCATAGATATCTCTAATAGAAGATACATAACAGACTGTCTTTGGGTCATCACAAGACCGTGATCGTTCCCGACGAATTCTAATCCAAGGAAGTATCTGAGATTGTCAAGATCCTTGGTTACAAAAGGCTGACCTAAGAACTCCTTAGTTGCCCGAATGCCCTACTTATCATCACCAGCGACAATAATATCATCAACGTAAATAAGAATAGCAAAAGTACCTCTCTATGTCCTCCGAATAAAAAGTGAGTGATCCGCAGTGGACCGAACAAAAACTTGATGCTCTATCAACTTTGAGAGCTTCTGATATCAAGCTTTAGGACTCTGCTTCAGGCCGTAAATTGCCTTGTGCAGCCTACATACCTTCTGTGACTCCCCCTCAGCAGCAAATCCTGGTGGCTGCTGAGTATATACTTCCTCATGTAAATCTCCATATAGAAATGCATTCTTCACATCAAGCTGACAAAGAGGCCATTCACATGAAACCACAACTGATAGGAGAATGCGTAATGTTGAGTGTCTGACCATTGGAGAAAAGGTGTCTTGGTAATCAACCCCATAAGTCTAGGTGAAACCGCATGCTACAAGCCTTGCCTTGTAGCGATCCACACTTCCATCTGCTCGGTGCTTCACTGTAAATATCCATTTGCACCCCACTACAGATACACCTGGAGGGGCAGAAACAACACTCCATGTACCACGAGACTGTAGGACAACCATCTCCTCTTCCATGGTAAGTCGCCAACTGCTATCCTATATAGCCTCCAGATATGTTAGTGCTATAGTAATGGCTGAGAGACTTATAACAAACTTCTTGTATTCCTTTGAAAGATGTTCCAAGGAAGCATGCACAGCTAGATGGTACTTAGCACGGTTGCAACAGGGCTTCCTTAAGGCTATAGGTACATCAAGATTATCGGCCTCTCTGTTCTCTACTATAAAATTCTTCTGTGTAGTATCATGTGGATCAAGTATATCACCAGTGCCATCAGTAGAAACAATGTGTTCATTACATACCTGGGGTGTGCTGGATGACTGGGAAGGTACAGGAGCAGAAGGGTGAGCAGAGGACCTGTGAAAATAAAACAAGATAGGAACTGAGTCATGGTAGACGGAAGTGGAGGTGAAGGTGAAGGAGGTGGTGGTGGAGGAGGAGGAAGTGGAGGTGACTGAGAATTATTATGAGGACTTGTTGGTGGAGATATCGATGGTGGAGGAATGGAGATGTCCTCACCAGAGTCAGCAGTAGACAACCTGTCACTTATAGGAGAAAATACAAAATAGACTAAAAAATGTGGCATATGCACCCACATAATATTTTCTTTCAACATGATCAAAGCACCGATACCCTCTTTGAGTACGAGAATAACCAACGAACACACATTCGACAGCTTAAGGAGAGAGCTTGTCATGATCAAGAGTAAAATTTTGGACAAATGCCACAGATCCAAAGACTCTGGGGGTAAGTGAGAATAAGTCCTTCTCGAGAAACACAATCAAGAAAGGAACTTTTTCTCCAAACATAGTGTAAGGCATGTGGTTCACCACGTAACATGCAGTAAGAACCGCATCACCCCGGAAAGAATGAGGAGCTCGACTCTAAATCAAAAGAGTCCTTGTGACATCCCAAAGATGACGATGTTTGCGTTCAGTACTACCGTTCTATTGTGAAGTGTACATACACGAAGTTTGATGAACAATACCAATAGATTTAAGGAAGTTAGACAACTGTAAAGTGAAATACTCATTACACCAAGTAGGGGGACACACGATGCTATTGCTCTGGCACCCCCTACGAGCGATCGAAGGATTGGGGAAATGACCGACGCGTTTGCTTCTGGCGCCTGTCTACGCTTCGCTTCTTCCCCCGAAGACGTACTTAGATGATATCTGCTTGGTAGAGTTCCAGGTGAGGATGGAAGGTGACAGAGGTTTCGTTGCAAAAGCCACGTAGAGAGGCAGATTGCTTTTTTTGCCTCTTTCGTCGTCAAAGTGCCTATGGTACCAGTTCATATTTGGTTCCTGAAGCCCATGTGGAGGCACCTACGGCTGGATCCGTGGCTGAGTTTTGCGCCGACAAGCGATGCTTATGCTTTAGTAAAGCGGACAACCATCTAGTAGATAGCAGTCGTACCTCTCAGGGTGCGGCATCGTCGTATGCTCGACATCTTTTGCCCTGGTGTAGGTACCGAACTAGTACTATGGACAATCTGTCACCCCCCAGGAGTAGAAAGTTCCAAGGCATTGTTAGTGTGAATAAATTTCACATTAGCAAAAAATGTGTTTAATCTTAATAAGGAAAGATTTGATAATAAGGCTAGCTTCTGATTTATTCTTCATCAGAAATACTGAATATAATCTAGAATAATCATCTACAATGATAATATAAAACCGATGTACATGATGATCAGGAATGCGACTAGGGCCCCCGATATCAAAGTGAACCAACTCAAACAACTTACTATTGTGATGACTTGGAAAACAAGAACGATGGTGCTTCCCAAGCTAACATGCCTCACACTCCATACTAGTATGAATAGAGATCTGCAGAAGGACATGACACAACTTCTGCAGAGGAAGGTGTCCGAAGCGAAGATGCCACAGAAATGGGGAGACATTTCCAGATGGGATAGTAGCTACCCCTACACAAGGATGTTGGACAAGTATGTAAAGTCCCCTCTGCTCACGGCCACATCCAATCACCATGCCCATGAGTATGTCTTGAAACACAAGAGAAGAAGGATCAAATATGCCACGATAATGTAAATCTTTTGTAATATGGCTAATAGAGAAAAGATTCATCTGAAAACCTAGAGCATGTAAGACATTTTGCAGACGCATTAAGGGAGATAGAACAATCTCCCTCATCCAACAAGGGGTAGATGAACCCCGTTGGCAATAACCACTGATCTACCCAGAGGGATAGACCTGTAAAAATTAATATATGCTCGATTGCCACACATATAATGAGATGCTTCAGAGTCCAAGATCCAGTCAGATAACTAAACTACTACTACTAGTAAAGTCATAAGCAATAGCTGACGAACTCGAAGAGGCTCTAGCAATATATGCGACATCTGAAGAACCTGCAGGAAAAGTAGTTAGAGTAGTCATCATCTCTCGTAGCTTGGAAACAATATCTTCAAAGTGTGCATCATGAGCCGGTGTAGATGTAGACAGAGGCTCGATCTGCTCAGCATATCGGGCGGAGGCTGGATACCCATGCTTCTTATAGCATGTCCCCTCAGAATAACCAGGACGATGGCAATGTGAACGTGGACCTCGTTGACGGCCTGCTCCTCTACGACATGGTCCTCAGCCATGAAACTACAAAGTATTCCCTCTGCCATGAGAGATTATCATAGCAGAAGGAGTATGTGCCATGATAGTAGATGATGTAGTAATTCTGCTCAGCCTCTTGTATACCTCCTCCATTGGAGGTATCGCCTCTCCTGTAAGAAGTTGAGTATGAGTTGTATCGTACTCAGAGTCTAGAGATGACAAAAATAATCATGTCCTAGTTGCATTACGATACAACTGTTATTTTTCAGTGCTTGTAGTAATCAACATGAAGCTATGCAGATGCTCAAACATGCCTCTAAGATGCGAGAAGTGAGCATGAAGAGGTCGACCATTCTACTTGGTCAAAAAAAATATCAATATGCAGCTGTAAAAGTTTGCTCTCATTTTTCTCCTATCCATACATGGCTGCTAAGATATCCCACATATTCTTCGTTGTGGGTTGGTTGACAATATAATTGGCAATCTTCGTGATGAGTGTTCCGGAGAGCCAAATGCGAGTATAGGCATCATCTTGCTTCTAAGAAGTATTAGCCCCAATCTTGTCCTCCGACTTTGGGTCCGTCAGAATGTGCTCCTTATTATGCACTGCATCAAAGTGCGAAATTACGTGGAATACAACTCGTAGTTGGTCCCATCCATCTTTACGATGGGAGCTAGGCCCTTGAAGGTACCAAACAAAAAAACATCACCCTTGTTGTCTATCATAGTAGCAAGAGCGTCGAAGTCTGAGAAAAAACTGAGGAGTAGATCGTTATGAATAAGTCTGCACACTCACATATAGAGGATTGGTTGTGTTTGTAGACTCATACAACCATCCTCATCTCCTATTGTCGTAGGCTAGGCCATATGTGCGCACAAGGTAGTGGTGCACACATATGCATGTGGATGCACTGGATATGCACACAGATGCACATTAAATGCACACACGTGCATGCAAATGCGCACATGATGCATGCATGGTGCGTAGATGCAGATATGCTCAGATGCTTGGATGCGTGCTGCAGATGCGCGTATGTTGGAGGAAGCACAAGGGGCGACGCGTTGCAGATGATGTTGTTGCAGATGTGCACGGTTCGTGGATGTGCGCAAATGTGCAAGGGGCAGTTTGCGAGCGTGTTGCAGATGCGCAAGGGGTGATGCGCAAGAGACGCTGCCCTAGCAAATGTGCAGAGATGCATGTTGGCTATGTAGTGCATGAGCGAGGGCCAGGTGGGCACACATGGAGGAAGGGCGTGCTCGGTAGGGGTGCTAATCGAATCGAATACATTCGAATCCACATGGATTCATATTCGATTCATTTTTAAAATTTTAAATCCGAACTCGAATTGAATTTTAAATGAATTTGCTAACTTGAATTCAGATTTGATTCATTATGAGTTTTGAATATTTCAATTCGATTCAATTTATTTCAAATTTGAAATTTCAACTCAAATATAATTATTTATATTTCTATTTTTTACTAACTCAGCCATGGCCGGTCCCAAGCCCGGGTAAATGTGGAGGGTTGCGCGTTAGGTAGCCGACATCCAGCGCAGAAGAGATGAATTCGTAAATAGTGTTCCTGAAGTTCTTCTAAGAACACTATTTATGAATTTATCTCGAATCCGTTCGGATCTTTTAAACATGGATTTAAGCAAACATACAGATTTCGTTGGGGCGTTCCCTACTTGCGACGCGTTGCATCACCTGAATGCAATGAAAAATTGGCAAGGGCCACTACATCGCAGCCTGGATGTAGTTCAAAGTTTGCAAGGGTTCTCGCATGAGGAACGCATGCGGGTAAATAAGCTTGTTCCGCTGCATCACCGCCCGGATGCAGTCTAAAGTTGCAAGGGTTCTCGCATAATGGACGCATGCGAGTAAATAAGTTAGTCCAAAAGAGATTGCAAAGTAAGTTACAGATGGTAGTTGGAATATCGGTACTTTAATTGGAAAATTGATGGAGATAGTGGATACAATGGAAAGAAGGAAGACTCATATATTATGTCTTCAAGAGACTAAATGGGTTGGAGAGAAAGCAAGGGAGATCGAGAAGACAGGCTTTAAACTTTGGTATTCAGGTAAAGATAAGGGAAAAAATGGTGTTGGAGTGGTTGTTCATAAAGATTTGAAGTATTGTGCGGTTGAGGTGCAAAGATTTGGGGATCGGATTATTTTGCTAAAGTTGGTGCTTGAAGAAGAAATTCTTAATATCATATCAGTTTATGCACCGCAAATTGGTTTAGATGAAAGGACTAAACAAGCTTTTTGGGAGGATCTGGATAAGATTTTACAAGGAATCCCACACAGAGAGATGGTTTACATAGGTGGAGATCTTAATGGACATGTGGGAAAAGATGTTTCAAGGTATGCAAGTGTGCATGGAGGACATGGTTTTGGGGATAGAAACGAAGAGGGAAAAGTCATTCTGGATTTTGTAACTGCTTATGATCTTTTCATAGCAAATACTCTTTTCAAGAAGAGGGATGAGCATTTAATTACTTATAAGAGTGGCTCAACTAGAACACAGATCGATTACTTTGCGTTGAGGAGAAGAGATCGGTTGTGTTGCAAAGTTTGCAAAGTAATCCCTGGAGAGAGTTTGACAACCCAACATCGCTTGTTATTCTTGGATTTACAAATAAAAGGGTTGGTAAAGAAAAGGAAGGTTCCTAAGATCACTAGAACTAGGTGGTGGAATCTTCCGCTGAAGCAATCAAGCTTCAGGGAGAAGGTTTTAGAAGACTTATCTTGGGATTGTAGTGGTAGTGCAAACGAGATGTGGGAGGCAGTAGCATCTTGTATCCGAAAGGTAGCCAAAGAGATGCTAGGCGAGTCAAAAGGAGGAGCTCCGGGTCAAAAGGAGGCTTGGTGGTGGAGTGAAGGGGTGCAAGAGAAGCTAAAAATTAAAAGAGCTTGCTTTAAAGTTATGTCTAAGGATAGAACAGAGGAAACTGTCACAGACTATAAAATAGCGAAGAAGGAAGCAAAGAAGGCTGTAAGCGAAGCTAAGTCAAAAGCTTATGAGTTTTTTTTATAAAAATCTCAACTCTAAGGAGGTCCAGAAGGATATATTCAGGCTGGCCAAAGCAAGAGAAAGAAAGACCAAAGACCTTTCTTAAATAAGATGCATTAAGGACGAGGAAGGTCATGTGCTTGTTACTCAGAAGGATATAGAGACTAGATGGGAGCAATACTTCCATAAACTTTTCATTGGAGAAGGAAATAGGTAGATCACTTTGGGTGATCTAGCTAGTAGTGAAAATTACTTGAATCGTGCATGTTATAGATGAATACAAAGAAAAGAAGTAGAGGAGGCTTTGAAGGTTATGAGACCTGGGAAAGGTGTTGGATCGGATGACATCCCTGTAGAAGTACGGAAAGTTTTAGGTGAGCGTGGTTTTACTTGGCTTACGAATCTATTCAATGTTATTTGGCGAAGCATGAAGATTGGAGGAGGAGTATCGTGGTGCCTCTTTATAAGAACAAAGGAGACATTCAAAATTGTTCAAATTACAGAGGTATCAAGCTGATGAGTCACACTATGAAAATTTGGGAACGTGTGATCGAAAGAAGGTTGAGGCAAGTTTCCCAAGTAAAAGAAAACCAATTCGGATTCATGCCAGGTCGCTCAACTATTGAAGCCATCCATTTGTTGAGGAGAACAATGGAGATTTATAGAGCTAAAAAGAAGAATCTCCATATGATCTTTATTGATTTGGAGAAGGCTTATGATTCCGTCCCACGAGAGATACTGTGAAGAGTTTTGGAGAAGAGACAAGTACATGTCCTACACATTAATCTCATAAAGGATATGTATGATAGGGCTTTATCTTGTGTAAGGACCCCGACGGGGAAGACTGACTATTTTGATATCAACATTGGTTTACATCAAGGTTCAGCTTTGAGTCCATTTCTTTTTACTTTGATTATGGACGAGTTGACAAGTCACATTTAGGATGAGTTACCTTAGTGTATGTTATTTGCTGATGATATTGTGTTGATTGACAAGACTATAGATGGAGTAAACGAGAAGCTTGAGGTTTGGAGACATGCATTGGAGACTAAAGGTTTTCGTATAAATAGGGCCAAGACGGAATATATGGAATGCACCTTTGATGGAAGCAATGGTGAAGGAATCGAGGTGAAGATTGGTGATGATAACATTCAGAAGAGAGATTCTTTTAGATATCTGGGATCTATTTTGCAACATGATGGGGAAATTGATGGAGATGTTACTAATAGAATAAATGCAGGCTGGCTAAAGTGGAGAGGAGCCTCTGTTGTTCTCTGTGATAAGAAAATTCCTTTAAAAATTAAAGGAAAGTTTTACAAAGCAGCCGTGAGGCCTGCTATGCTTTATGGTTCTGAATGTTAACTGTGAACCATAGACATGTGCAGAGGATCGCTGTAGCAGAAATGAAAATGCTAAGATGGATGTGTGGACATACACGTAAAGATCGGATTCAGAATGATGCAATCAGAAAGAAAGTTGGTGTAGCTCCGATCGAGGATAAGATGCGGGAAAACCGCTTAAGATGGATTGGTCATTTGCAAAGAAGGTCAACTGATGCACCGGTTAGGAGATGCGAGTGTTGGGATGTTGAGCCGACTAAGAGAGGGCGAGGACAACCCAAGAAGTGTTGGAAAGAGACTATACGAAGGGATCTTAGTTTTTTGGATATTAGTACGAGATTGACCCAAGACAGATCTGAATGGAGGCGAAGAATCCATGTAGCCGACCCTACTTAATTGTGGGAAAAGGCTTTGTTGTTGTTGTTGTTTGTATATTTCTATTTTTTACTAGAGATTTCCAAGATCAGTTGAAAAGCCATATAATAAAGGAAGACACCCATCAGATAATATATAATGAATAAAAATATCTAAGTTTTATAGAGATTGTATATATTTTTTGCTATCTAAATTTGTGTAAATAAAATATAATTATATAATTCTCATTAAAAGTATATAATATTATTGAGAAAAAAGTTAAATACATTATATTTACCATTGTACGTTGAAGCAAAATAAGATCAAGCTCTTATAGAAAAAGAATACATACCTGTCTTGTTATTTAAAACAACGAGAATAACAACTAATAACTTAGTATGATAAAATCAATTCATGCATCATGGTGATCAATATTAGCTTAAAATGAAAGTCATGCATGATACAAAATTTTAGGTATAGCTACGAGCGAATATTTGAGACAAGAAATGAATCCTAATTTTCAAATGACCAATCCACCATTCTAGTCTATTTAATGTCCATTTCATGGTCTATATGAAATGCATATCATGTACACTAATTAGTAGGAATGAGAGGATTAATGTCAGACCTGCAATGACAAATGATTGATTCACCAATTCAAAGCAACTTATGTGTAGGGCTTTCGTTAACTGAATATATAGTTTCCTGGTATGTAGCATGTAATGGCGTTGGGTTGTAAATATTGTTGTGCGAACACCAAATGCCAAATACTTCACACGTAGATTTGTTGAAGTAGTTCAGCACATTATTATACGTAGAACGGATTGTGGTACTATCTGAGGTATTTTTATGTCCTTAAAATGGAATGACCAATAATTTTTTATCATAATAAAAACTAACATGATGGTGAGAAGAACTTGTAAATCATTCAGGTTATTATCAATGTCATCTTGACAATGATAGTCATCTCCATATATTGTCTTTCAAGGATAACCAATAGAACAAGCAGGCAGAGGAGGAATACTTTGATACATCACAAATCACAACAAACGTAAAAGAGGAACTCAACGTAACATGGCTATAGTGTTCATGTGTAAGAAAAGGGAGCATTACCATCTATCTTATAGTTGATGACTTTTGATAAAGAATGAAAAGAGGACGGAAATGATATGGTAGGGAATGTGGAAAGATGGAAACAAATGTAAGGTAGGGAAATGGATAAACTCTTAAATATATGTTCTTTCCTACTAGTCTTTATGTAGGGCTGTAGGGAAAGATCGAGCTCGATGAGCTCAACTCGGGCTCGGCTCATTAAGAGCTTGCGAGCCGGATTCGAAACCTTAATGAGCACGAGCCCAAGTTGGGTTTTATGGCTCGTTAGCTTATCGAGTCAAGTCCGAGTTGGGCATTGTTCAAATCGGAAACTCAACTCGATAACTCGTTTTCCCTCTTAATAAAAAATTAAAAATATATATACCAAAACTTCCACATTAAGTTTGATATAAAATAGATATTAACATTTTTCTTGCTCAAAAAGCTCCAGAAAAAAGTATAAAATCGAAATTACAAATGTTATTTGCATAATTTAATGCATAAAATGAAACAATAACTCATTAAGATGTTCATGAGCCTGCTCATTTTGAGGCTCATGAGCCAGCTTAGAAACTCATGACTCAATAAGATGCTCGTGATCCAGCTCATTTTAAGGCTCGTGAGCCATCTCAGAAACTCGTGGCTCAATAAGAGGCTCATGAGTCAACTCGAACTCGACGAGTTCGAGTTGGTGATCCAGGGCTTGATCCTTATCGAGCCCAAGTTCGAGCCTTAGGTTTCTTATCAAGTTCGAGTCCAAGTTGAGGCCAACTCGGCTCGTTGAACTCGATAGACACCCCTATCTTTATGATTATTTACTATTGTATGTTAAAACAACATAGGACCAAGCTCCTATAGAAAACTAAGACAAACTGGTCTATTATTTAAAACAATGAGGATAGCAACAAATAACTCAGCACAATGAAATTACCTCATGCATCGTGGTGATCATCATTATCTTAGAGAAAATGTCATGAATCGCACATGATTTTCAATATACACAGGATAACATGATGGTAAGAAGAACTTGTAATTTATAAATTATTCAGATGATGATCAATGTCTTTGCAATGATAGTTCCCACTTATGGATTGTCTTGTAAGGATAACTAACAAAACAAAAAGACAAAGGAAGAATATTTTGATATGACACAAACTATGACAGACGTGAAGGAGAATGCTGATTGCTCAAAAATAGGGGTGGGTTGGGAGGAGGGGGGATTTAATTAGTTTACATTAGAAAGAAAATTAGAAGATTCAGATCTAGGTACTCTTTCTTTCTCATTTGAGGAATGAGTCAAGTCGATCTATTTTTAGCTCAATCATATTTACACGTAAGAAGAGGGATCACCACTATCTTCCTTATGAGTGATAGATCTTTGAAAAAGAATGAAAACGAGAAGAGAAAATTTGTTGTAGAGACTGTGAGAATATGGAAACAAATCTAAGGTGAGGAATTGGGATAAAACTCCTAAACATATTTTCTTTCTTACTAGACATCATGATTAATATTCTACTCTATTTTGTAATATTGATATTTCTGCATTAACTGATATATTATATGCACATGCACACATGCATGCATACGCGTATGTTTGTATGCATACATATTTTTGTTTGTATGTACATGTATAATATGTAAATACATATGTATGTGTGTACATATGTATGTATGTATGTTTATATATAAGTATCGAATCAAATTATTATCGAATAAATTCATGTTAATTCAGATTCAATTTATTTGGGAATCGAATCCACAAGTCAAATTCATATTCGATTCATTTTACTTTGAATCGAACTTTTTTCGAATTTTTATTGAACGAATCACAATCGAATACGAATGATTCAATGCTATTAGCACTCCTAGTGCTGGGGGGTAGGGGTGCGTGGTGGGGTAGGGCGGCGGGGCGCAGTGCACAGGGTGGGGAATTGCGGGGGGGGGGGGGGGGGGGGGTTGTGCGAGGGGAGGGTGCGGGGCAGGGAGGGACAGGTGGGTTTCACGTGAGGGAGGTGGGGGCGCGTTGGGTGTGCTGAGGCAGGGTGGCGCAAGGGGAGGAGGGGGGCGGTGCCCGGGGGGAGGGGCGGACGCATAGGGGTTAGGGTTAGGGTGGGATAAAAGAACCCAGGTCTAGGACCGTTGCTCCGATACCATGTTGGGGAAAAACAGTGACTTCATTTTCAAAGAACCCCTGGCTCTCTTATATAAGATAAAAACCCTTGGGTAAATTACAAGATAGGTACATGTAGAAATGAAATTACATAAATAACCCAACAAAAGATAATAATAATCTCAACACGAAAAAATAGGTCAAGCACGATGAATAATTTAATATTCAATAATTTGTCATCCTAATTAAATTTATAACACTGGTTGTTATTTGGTGCTAAATCATATTTGATCATTTTAATTTTACAGGGATTATCATTTTTTTGGTCTGTAGGATTATCGTATTTGTTGCTATTAATCCGCTGAGTGGAATCAATTATAGATGAGCATGATTAAAATTCAATAACAAATATAACAAACTTAATATAAATGCATCTATGATCTTTTTTAAAATATTTTGAATCAGTATAACGTGGTTAATTTAAAAAAACAATTCTAAATTACAAAGAATAAATATGGTTATTTAAACCTTTATATTTTTGTGTCAAAAAATATGGGTATTTAAGTTTTCCTTTTAAAATAATAAGTTTATTGGTAATTTTATTTCTCAAGTTTTTTGCTTTATTATTTTGAAGAAAATGATGCGACATGAAAAAAAATCTTGATAATTGTAGAGATGATATGAGATGAGATGATCTTGAAAAAAATGTACTTCATTTTAAGTTAAAAAACTATTTATTTTGAGAAAAAATCCTTCTATTTCATTTAGCCATGCACCCCCGTCTCTGCAGTATAATCGTTATAACAAAGGGTACATGAGTAGAGTTTAAAAATCTGCAATATTGTATAGTCATCATATTATCTATTACTCTAGAATTGGAAATAAATAAATAGTGGAAGGTACATGAAAAGAGTTTAAAAATCTGTAATATTTTATAGTTATTATATTATTTACTGTTGGATGGGTTCCTGTTACCGTGAGATGGAGGCAGAATTACCAGCACGGGCCTCAGCAGTCCGGATACCGCGGACAGGGATATCATCAACAACCGGCTGCTCCATACAACCAGCTGAATTCACAGTATTCCTCCAACCCTCCTCCTCACCAATTTTCCCAAGGCTACCAGTCGCAATCTCAACAGCCTTACCAGCACTCTAGGCCCTAGCAGGGGGATTCCTCTGAGATTGTGCCGGTTAATCTGGCCCTGGCCTGTTTAGAACAGTTAATGAAGAACATGGCTGAGATGACCCAGAAGATCGACGACCTGACGGCTGCCAAGACCGTCATAGCAGCCCAGGTCGAAGCCAATCCGAACAACTTTCGACGCAAGGAGCAGGTAGCCGGCAGTGTCCAACCCGAATCAGGTGAATTTAATTGTTTTCTATCTAATGCTGTTACTCTCAGGAACGGTAGTACACTCCAGCCATCAGCGACAGCGAAGGGAAAGCATCTTGCATCTGACGGGGAATCGTCAGTCCAACCAATACTAGGGCCAAGCAGTATTTTGGGAGCAGCACCAGCATTCAGAAAATCACAAAAAATGAAGAAAATAGCAAAACACAAAAAGATAGCAGCAACCTCGGTGCAGATCGGCCAGCATTGGAGACGTCTGCACCTGCCTTACAGCCAATTCCTGACAGGAGAAGCATTGCACCTGCAGCAAGTCCAAAGCCAACACCAGAAGCCGAGCCTGTCATTTTTGGTCCACAAATTGTAGATGAACCCATTCCTTTTTGCCATCTACCTGTACACGACAGTATGGACACTCTTTCGAATGAAATTGATGAAGATGTTGTAAATATTCCTTTTCCTGAAGTAATGAAAAAACACAAAAAAATGAAAAATTTGAAAAATGCTTTGTCTGATCCTGCCATCATAGAAATCATCCAGAATTTGGTGCTGAATATGCCATTAATGAAAGCTCTTGAGTACATGCCGGCTGTAAAGAAAGGATTGAAAGAGGCATGTACAACCAAGCGCAGGCCGCACCCCCACAACTCCAAATGCAAGGGTGGCAAATCCGAAAAGCATATCCTCACAATGGCCACCATTAACGCCATCAGCAACCTCCCGGATAAAAAGCCAGACATGGGAGCACCTCTTGTGCGTTGTCAGATGTTCAATCAGGAGTTTGAACGAACACTTCTCGACAGTGGGTCTTCTGTCAACCTGATGCCAGCCTCGTTACTCACGGAATTCAGGCTAGGACCGCTCAAGCCTAGAAAGATGATTCTGAAGTTCGCAGACAAGTCAGTCAAGCGGCCTAGGGGCCTGTTGGAGGACGTGATCGTCACGGTTCAAGGAAAGTCATTCCTGGCCGATGTTGTGGTCTTAGATGTGGACGTCCCTGATGAATACTCATTCATCACTCTTTATTCTTATATTTTAGCTACAAAAACCTTTGCAAATGCATGTATATGTTTGTAAATACAAATAATTAGCAAAAGGCATGCATAGTGTAAAAAGTAATAATTAGCATATTTTTGTGCAAAAATAAAAGAATAAAGATTAAAAAGAAAAAGAGGGAAATATTTAAAATGAATATTGAGCAACCTAATCCAAAGGGAGGGCTCAGCATGGGCCTGACCGCATAAAAGCCAAAGTAGAGAGAGATAGGGAGCTCATGTGTGTAAATATACCTGTAAATACAATAAATATATTTTCCTCCAAAAATAGAATAAATGGGCTTGTATATATCTGTATATATTTGTAAACACAAAATAAAAATAGAAAAAATAAAAAGAAAACAAAAATAACTCTCCTTGTACATAATCACCATGTACATACAACCACCTCTATATTTATTTAGCCTTATAAAGAAATAAATTAAAATCCACAAAAATTTGTACATACTCCATATGTTATGGTGTAAATAAATAAAATAAAAACCATAGAAACAAAAATCAAATAAAAAGAACAAAATTAAAAATAAAAAAATAACATTGTACATATACCATGTATATATGTATATATCTATTTATTTACCCTTGTATATAAATAATAAAAATAAAATAAAAATACCCTTTTATTCCTAATTTTATGCTATAAATAAATAAAATTTAAAATGGGAATTAAATAGTACAAAAATAACAAATTAAAAGTCAAAAATTAAAAACCTATATTGTATATATACCTTTATATAGCACCCTAGTGTAAATACCATGTTTTTATTTTGAAAAATTAATTAACAATCACAAAAAAATAGAAAAAATTAAAACAAATATTTTTCATGTTTTAAGTTTTCTTTAATTTAGCTATTTGCTCTTTTTAAATGAATTTTCAAATCTTTTCCATGTGGCTGATTCCCATTGGTCCACGGGGACGTTGACCCCCCGGTCAACTCCCCCCTTTGGACCATAGACCCGCAGATCCTCTTCACTAACCCATCTTCTCCCAATTATCCCTGCTTGACCCGATCACCATTTCGCTAAATCCCGGGTCCTAATTACTCTCCAATAATCCGGGAACATCGCCCGACACCTTGCCTAGGGGTCTGTGCTCCACCGAGCCGGACCCGACCCTCTCTTCCCGGACCTCCCATCATATAAAGTCTGAGCTCCGCCTCCATGTTCTTCATCTTTGGCTCATCCATTCTCCACCCAGTGACCTCCATCGTCTCAATGAGAATGACAGCTCGCCCCAGGTGGTGTTGCAGCGAGGAGGGAGCAAGGAGACCATCGATCCGGCGTCTTTGCGCCGCCGTGCGCCGCCTGGAGGTGACGCCTGAGCCTCGGACACCGACGTTCCTCGAGGCAAGGACCTGGAGCAAGCCCTTCTCCTCCACAGTCGACAGCAGCCAGTAGGTAGTCCCCGTTCTTTCTCTATTTCCTTAATTTCGCATTTCCCCTAAATCGCTCTGCCACATTCGAGCTTCGATTCTGACCATCCTCCCCTTCGTTCCGACCATCGGAGTCGCCCATCACGATCACCTTCTCCCCGCGCACGTTCTCCACCCACTCATCCAACCCAGCTCGTACAGGAGCTGGGATTGGGGTTCATTCGCCGTCGCATCGCCGGAACCCCTACGCCCCGCCGCGCCGACCACCTTCACCCCCGCTTACAGGGTCGAGGCAACTTGTCCTCGACCCACGAGTGCGTTGCTGTGCTTTTCAGGGACATCCGAGCCCATCTGAGGGTCTCGACCATTTGGAGCAGCCGCTCGACCTCCGCCGGCCTCACTTGAGTTCCCAGGAGCTCCGTCGAGCCATCGGAGGACCCCATTCGACGCGGGAGCCCGAGGCGATTCTTCCCCGATCTTCAGTAGCCCGCGAGGAGGACGTCAGAGCACACACGAGCCCGGCGAAGCTCGCCGGCGTCCAGTTCGTCCACCATCTTCTAGAGCCGTCTGATTGACCTCCAGCTCCAGTTCAGATCTCAGTCGTTCATTCGAGGAGCCGCCAGCATCGTTCGATCTTTGGAGGAGTGATCGGGACCGTCCGATCAGCGAGGGCTTCCCGCGTTGCTTCCCAGCCGTCGATCTTCCACGTGGCGAAGCCCCAGCCGCTCGATCAGGACCGAGGACCCCCTGTATAGCCGCGTCCCTTCCCCGACCGTTCGATCTTCCACGTGGCGTGCATCTGGGCCTCGACTTAATAAAGGGTAATTTCACTTTAGGCCCTTAGCTTTATAGTTGTTTGTTTCTAGTCCTGTAAATATTTTTTAAACTTTTATTTACTTGTGGTAAATTGCATAGTGGACCCTGTCGTATTTGGTATTTGCTTTTATACCCCTGCCTGTAGTGGATCATGTGACACGTGTTTGTTTGTGATAATTGCATTTATGGACCTTAAGTTCTAGGGTGTTAATGAATGAATTGATAGTTTTGCTATTTGCAGAAATACCCCTGTGAGTGTTGAATTTGTGCATGTGCGTTATATTTTGGGCATTTTACACTGAGGTCCCTGGACTTTTAGTACTTGTTACTAAATAGTCCAGAAACCTTGGTTTCTTTGCAAATAGGTCCCTGAGTGCCCAGGTCACGCTCCTCGCACGTGTTTTCTTGGAGAAATTGCACCGGACATCCCTGAACTTCTACTATTTGCGTACAGGTCCCTGTGTACTGTACCTTGGTTTTCATTTTTAATAAAATAGCAAATTAACTCCAAATTTAATGAAAATTGGATACATGGATCCTGCCACGGTAAATTTTTCTATAAATTTTGGAGACATTTTTGGTTTCGTTTGCTATTTTTAAAAATTCAAAAACAAGCTTTTTCTTTACTGTCTGACTTTAAAATTCACAAAAAATACTAAAACACCTCTAAAAATTACAAAAAAAATTAGGTAGTGTTTATTTTGCCTTGTTTTATTTTCTGACCAATTTTGGTCATTTTTGGATATATAAAACCCATAAAAATTACAAAACCCCTAAAAACCCATAAAAATTCTAATAATTAATTGAAAAAACCAAAAATAATAATTCTGGTGCCTGAATTTTCTTTGTAGTTTCTACTATATAGGAAAATTACCTTCAGGTGTTAATAGGCCATTTTGATTTTAATCTGGCCCTTGACACCTGACTGGACAATACCCTTGTTTTCTTGTCTTGTTTGATTTTTAGAAAATTCAATAAAAATCAGAAAATTACCGAAAATTAACCAAAAATAGTAAAAAATATAGAAAACTAAAAATATTTTTATTAGAATTTTTGGATGATTTTTGAGTAGATAAATAATTGTTTGAAGTTGCCATTTGTTTGCTTTTCTTATTTTCTTAATTATATTAAAAATCCAAAAAATATAAAAAGACTAAAAATCCACCAAAAACACTTCCCTTTTATTTTATTTCTTTTTTAGACTACTTCCTAGGCTGTAAGGCCATCACGTGCTCCTTGTGTTCGACCCTGGTCGCTACACCAAGTTAATCTAATAGCGAGACCGCTACTTGAGCTTGTTTGATTTTTATTCGATTTTGGTGGTCTGTTTTTTCTCGATTGATCACCCGAGTTATTGAGGTCGCTACGACCCTTATTACCTGATTTACCTCGCTCGCTCGGTTTTTGTGGTCATTAGAATGGTGCCGTTGTCGGGGAGCGCGGCTTAGTAGTCGGTTTTCGATTTTTCCCGCGGCTTTCTTTTCGCGACTTTTTGTATATATTTTTTGTATATATTTTTGACATGTTTATACATTTATCTGGTCTGACCACTTTCTGTTTGTTTTCTTACGAGGGCTTGAGGACCGAGGCGGCTTTCTTCGGAAGTCGAGCAACCGCGGGAGTCAGAGGCGGCTCTCTTCTCTACAGAGCCGCTGAAGGACGCGAGGAGCGAGCAGGAGTGCGGGAGCCGCGGAATAGCCGCGAGTTTAGATTAGAATAGATTAGAATTTATTTCCTGCAATATTTAAACTATTGTAATAATACAGGGACCGGAGACAGAGATTCAGACTTTCAAGGTCTATTTCGTCGAGCACCGGTGTGCTCGGGGGACCCCTTAGCTAGTTTGGTTTTTCACGGCTTTTTACGCGGTTTTATTTCTTTCCTGCATTTTCCGATTTCACATAGATTTTCGAGCCCCTAGCCGTAGGATTTTCTGCTTGATTGTGACGTAAAAAAATTAGGATCCAAATACCCTAATATATCTGCCTGCACCTATAGATCGGTAATTGGACCAAAAATAAAAATAATAATAAAATAGCCGTTCCATCACCTCCGAGCCTACGCGTCGTGAGCCTGGCCCGTTAACCGCTAATCCTGAACTCGGCCTGTCGAGAAGAGGAGGGGTGGGTGTAGACCGGACTCTCTGGATTGGAGGCTGGTGTTCGGCTAGCCGTTCTTTCGAGTAGCATTGTTGTTAAGGGACTCAGTTTTCCGTCTGCACCATTTAAGTAGTTTTATTTCTGTCTTTCAATTCTGCGCGGATCATCCTGCATGTAGACTGCTGGAGTCAGGTATGCATCTCTTACTCTGCTGCATCATTGATTTTCGCGCATCGGCTTTTTCGACTTCTCCCCCTGTTTTGGACTTAATAACCAGGAGAACCGAAAAATTCGTTAGGCGTTTTTGCTTTTATTGAAAAATACCTAAAAAGAAAAACCATAAAATTGGGACTGCTAAAACTATTGATCACTAAAAGACACTTGATTTAAAAACTTGTCTTGGGGAGAGCAACCCCCTCATTGCTTGGTTTGATTGTGCGAGAGAGTGACCCGAACACTAGGTAGAGCCCTCCGGAACTATTCTCGACTAATTACCGACTTCTTCTGTGCGGGACAGTCGGTTGGGAAAGTATCGGGTATCCCTACAGGTCACGTAATCGCTCTAATATCTTGATTGTTCACCAAAATAAAATTGACGAGATAAATTGACCGAGCCTTTACGGTCTTCTGCTCGCGTTGTGTTGGTGAACCGGAGGTTTGCTTGTGATCATAGTTTCTCCAGATCTCATCCGCCTTACTCGCCACATCAAGATGATGGGCAGACGATCTCTTAGGCAGCCTCTGGCTGCACCGCTTTCGGGCGCGTCTACCCGCTCATCTAGGTTGGTTTGCGAGAGCCGAGACCTGCTCTCCGAACCCGAGTATGATTCCACCCTGTTCCCCCTCGACCCCCTTTCTTTCGGTTCCGAGAGACCAGTGCCAGAGGAGAGACTAACAGATTTATCAGCACCTGAGTTTGGATTGTTTGATTTTGCAGAGACTATGGCCGGCAGTTCTGATGATCACAGTAGAGGTCCACAACCCGAGCATTTTGTTCTGGACCAGGGTGCGATCAATTCCACCCTGATCGCCTCCCTCGAGACAGTGCAACAACAGTTGAGGGATCAGGGAGCTTTTATGATCGAGATGAGGCGAGAGCTTGAGCAGATGAGAGCCGATCGCGAGAACCGCGGAGGAGGACCCGACGATGCGGCAGCTACCGCAGCAACCGCAACAGCAGGAGCAGGACCACCGAGACCGATGCGGGAGAACCACAATCCCTGATCGACTCTGACGCACCGTTGGGTGGTGATACCAGCGATCATGGGGGACTTCAAGTTCCCCCCGAACACTTTGCAGCTTCTACCCCAATTCTATGGGTTGGCCACTGAAGAGCCTCATCTCCACCTTCAGGAGTTTGAGATGATTTGCAGTACTGTCCACGATCGTCAGGTGGACCAGGATACCATCAGGATGATTGCCTTCCCCTTCTCTTTGGCAGAAAGAGCAGCCACCTGGCTGAAACATCTGGGGAAGTTCGTCTACACTTGGGAGCAGCTCCGTGCCGAGTACTTGCACAAGTACTATCCACTCGGGCGGACCAATGCTGCGAGAGCCCTGATTAGCAACTTCTCTATGCTCCCCAACGAGCAGTTCTATGTGGCATGGGAGAGGTTCAGAGAGCTGACTGATAGATGCCCGCACCACGACATTTCCAAGCCGAACCTTGTGTAGAGCTTTTTCAGCGGGCTGACACCAGAGCTTCAGGGCTTGGTGAATGCTTCTTGTGGCGGGTCTTACTTCGCCAAAGATCACGACCAGGTCTGGACCATCTATGAGGAGATGGCCGAGAACTATATGGTGATGTCCCAGACCCGGTTGTACACTCAGGGCAGACCCCAGCAGCCACAATCCGTGCAGTACCAGAGGATAGCACGGGTCGACGCCGGTCCTTCCAGTGGGCGTCCGCAGTAGCAGCAACACAGGCTGAGTCATCTGCCGCGGACATGGGGATCATCAGCGAGAAGCTGGACCGGATGGAGGTTATTGAGAAGAAGCAGTGGCAGGGCATCACTCAGATGGAGCAGATGGCACAGACTCTGAGCGACATGAAGACCCAGCTCATGTGTCTCCAGGAGGCACAGAGGGCTTCCTAGCCCCATCTTCAGTCGCGAGGCGACTCCGGCAGCAGCAGCAGCTCGTCCCAGCGCTCCAGCTCACACCAGCAGCCTAGACAGGTTCACCTTGTACAGGCGGAGCTGTACCAGCAGACGCAGCCCGCCTACCAGTCACCACCATCTCCAGACTTGCAGATGGTGGTATACCAGCCGGATCAGCCTCCGGCAGTGCTCCCACCACCCCAGTACGATGCAGAGCCGTTGATGGATGTCAACGGGATTTGGTATGACTGCCCTCAGCCCGGTATCCGACGAGACCATCCCGGATTCCGGTGGGGGACCGGAGGTACCCAGCCTTAGCAGCAACCGTCAGGACAGGGTGGCCAGTACGACCATCGGAGAGAGCACCAGCCGCAGCAGCAGCCCCCAGTGTACCCATCACAGCAGCAGCAACAGTCGTCCTATGGTCCTCGTCCCTATCAGCAGGGATAGTCGTGGAGGCGTGAGCAACCTCACCAGCAGCAGCAGCATCACCCATACCCCTCTCAGCTGCAGCAGCACCAGTTCCAGCAGCCTCATTACCAGAGAGGCTACCCGTCGGGTTCCATGGACCACCTTACGAGAGCCCCGCCTTGGATGACATAGCCCGCCTCCTCACGGATCAGCAGGCTACCTTTCGACGGGAGATGGACGAGTTCCGCCAGGAGATGCGGGACATCGTGAGAGGGAAGGCCGCCATCCCTTCCCAGATCGAGCCGAACCCCAACAGCCTGAAGAGGAAATCTGAGCAGGTAGCTTACACTGAGTATGCCACTCCTAGTGCTACATTTGATGATATGTATGTAGACCTTTTTGATACTGATTTTGTCACACTTAGGAGCGGTAGGATGCCAGCAGGCGGCGCCTCGTCTAAGCGACACCACGAGGACACACCCAGAGCGCCTGATGAGGAGGAGGAGAGCGGTACTGAGGCCATTGGAGATGATGACGGTGGTACTGATGCCACTAAGGATGCTGACTCCACAGGCGATGCCGAGGCCGCCATTTCACCAGTTTGAGGAGGTGGTACTGAGGCCACCCACGATGCTGAGCCAGAGCGCGGTACTGAGGCCGCGAGTTCTCCAGTTGATCCAGCCGATGGTGGTGCTGAGGCCACCCGTGTTCATTTAGAGAGAGCTGTTGTTTTTCCTACTTCTGATGTATCTCGGAACTTTTCTGTGAATAAAGGAAAGGGTTTATTTTCTTCTGGTCCCACTGTGGTGCATGATGTATGTGTGGATCCAGTCATCGAACCGTCTAGACCCTTTCCTAGTCCTTCAACTGAGAAGGACCCTGTGATCCCCTTCCCTTGAGCCCTTCAGTTGGGGAAGGGGAAGAAAAAAGAAAATCCAAAAAAGAGAGATCAAGAAGAGTTCAACCAGCAGATGATAGATCGATTTCACATTCAGCTGTTTCTTCAGGAGGCTTTGCAGCACATCCCTCTTCTCCAGCGTTCACTTAGAGACAGGACCACAGTCAAGAGGAAGAGGAAGAACCACCACTCAGAGATTCATGTGCTGACGAAAGCCACTTGTTTCGCGATCCAGAACCGTCTGTCGGCCAAGAGGCCAGATTCAGGAGCCCCTTATGTCAGATGCCGTATCAGAGAGCAGAGGTTCGACCGTACTCTCTTAGATAGAGGATCGTCGATCAACCTACTTCCGGCAGCCCTTCTCGACCGCTTCGAGCTGGGCACTCTTCGACAGAGCAGGATCGTCCTTCAGTTTGCGGATCGATCTGTCAAGAGGCCGAAGGGGTTGTTGCGAGACGTTGTCGTCACGATTCAGAGCCTGCAATTCCCCGTGGATTTCATAGTGTTGGACATGGAGATCCCGAGTCAGTGACCGATACCCCCATCATTCTAGGTTGCTCGTTCTTGGCCACAGCCAAGGTAGTGACCAGCCATGATAGCAGGAAGGTATACTTTCGCATCGAGGGCGAAAGTGTACAAATAGAGACGGTCGAGGACAGCAGAGCTAGAGACAGATCATGCTCAGAGACCACCTCAGACACAGAGCAGATGACAGATACCGGGCTAGACATCCACCAGGACTGTGACTTTGTGATCACAGACGATGAGGCAGTTTGGGCAGACCCAGCCGCACAGGCCATCCTCTCATTTTCAGATTCCGCTGATGCAGAGGCGACAACAGAGGAGAGCTTGGAGAGCACATTCCTGGTCCAGGATACTTCAGAGGTAGCAGAGTCGGTTCTCGACCGTGAGACAGATTCTTGTGTTGATGGTGGTGCTGATGCCACCTTGGATGACACAGATCCCTCAGAGTCAGAGTCTGGTTGGGCAGATTGTGATGACTATATGCCAGATCTGATTTCCACTGAGCCTGCAGATGGGGAGGAGGTAGATGCCGAGCAGAGCAGAGACAGTTTAGTTGAGCAGCCTTCTCCAGATCCAGTTTGTGAGAGAGAGTTCTCATTCTCCCGGGCAGATTTGGCCGCATACACTCGGATTCTTCAGAAGCCAGATTTGGAGGCACCAGTTTGTCCAAAGCTGAAGCCACTACCTGCATCGTTGAAGTATAGGTTCCTTGCGAGTGAGCATGAGATGTACTCAGTCATTATCTTCGCTGATTTGACTGGAGAGCAGGAATCCCGCTTGATGGGGGTTCTTGAAAAGAACCGCAAGGCGATAGGATGGAGCGTAGCAGATCTCCAGGGGATTATCCGGCCCTGTGCTCCCACCATATCTATCTCGAGGATGAGGCGAAGCCGTTGCGTGAGTTCCAGCGGCGGCTGAACCGGAATCTAAGAGAGGTTGTCATGAAGGAAATTTAGAAGTGGTGGAGCACCGATTTTATCTATCCCATCTCCGACTCCAAGTGGGTCAGTCCGTTACATGTGGTGCCCAAGAAGATGGGCATCACTACAGTGGTTTCGGAGTCTGGAGAGGAGATCGCTACACGAGTACCCACTTCTTGGAGGGTCTGCGTGGATTACAAACGACTCAATCAGGCCACCAAGAAGGATCATTTCCCCCTGCCCTTTATTGATCAGATCATTGAGAGACTAGCAGGGAAGAGCCACTATTGTTTTCTGCATGGTACTCGGGCTACAACCAGGTGGCCATCGCTCCAGAGGACCAGGAGAAGACTACCTTTACATGTCCCTTCGACATATACGCCTTCCGACGCATGCCATTTGGGCTATGCAATGCCCCTGCGACTTTTCAGAGATGCATGCTGTCGATCTTTTCGGACATGGTAGGGGAGTGCTTGGAGGTCTTCATGGATGATTTCTCGGTTTACGGCGACGGATTCGACTCCTGTCTTGATTGCCTATACCGAGTACTTCAGCGATGTACAGAGGTTCGCTTGGTTCTATCTTGGGAGAAGAGTCACTTCATGGTGACTCAGGGGACGGTGCTTGGCCATATCATCTCCAATAGGGGCATGGAGGTTGATTCGGCCAAGGTTGATGTCATTAGAAAACTTGCACCGCCGTCCAATTTGTGGCAGTTACGGTCATTCCTGGGGCACGTCGGTTTCTACCGGCGATTCGTGATTTCAGTAGGGTTGCCCGACCGTTGACTGATCTGCTGACGAAAGACACCGAAATCCTTGTCGATGACAAGTGGTCTTTCATCGTTTGAGACTCTCAAGCATTGTGTTGTTGAGGCTCCTGTCCTTCAGCCACCAGATTGGTCTCTCCCCTTCGAGATCATGACGGACGCCTCCGATTTTGTCGTGAGGGCTGTGCTAAGACAGAGGAGGGATGGAGTCCCATTTGCTATCCACTACGCTAGCCGCACATTGGATTCCGCGCAGCGGAACTATATAGTCACAGAGAAGGAGATGCTTGCCGTAATCTTCGCCCTAGATAAGTTCAGATCATACATTATTGGATCTAGAGTGACTTTGTATACAGATCGTACCGCCATCAGGTACCTCATGGCAAAGAAGGATGCCAAGGCCAGATTGACTAGATGGATCCTTCTACTCCAGGAGTTTGACATAGAGATTAAGGATAAGCCTGGAGTGAAGAATGTGGTGGCGGATCATCTCTCCCGATTGGAGTATCTTGAGGATTCTGAGAAGATTGACCCTTTTTGTGAGACCTTTCCAGATGCGGCGATCCTTGCTATCGCCTCGCTCCCATGGTACGCCGATATTATGAACTATCTTGTCGCCAAGAAAGTTCCACAAGATTGGCCCAGGCAAAAACTTGAGATCTTCCTCGCAAAGGCCAAGTTTTACCATTGGGAGGATCCCATCCTTTACCATGAGGGAGGGGATAGTATCTGGCATAGGTGCATTCGTCAGGAGGAGCATCACAACGTCCTTACTTACTGCCACAAGCTGGAGGCAGGAGGACATCACTCAGGGAGGAGAACGGCACAGAAAGTGCTCCAATCCGGTCTATGGTGGCCTACCCTCTTCAAGGACTCTGATGAGTTCGTGAAGAGGTGTACTGACTGTCAGAGGACGGGCACTTGTGGACAGCGTGATATGATGCCAATGCAGCCCATTCACTTCTGTGAGGTTTTTGACGCATGGGGCATCGATTTCATGGGTCCATTCCCTAAAGGTCAGGGATTTGAGTACATTTTGTTGGCCGTCGATTATGTGAGTCGTTGGGTTGAGGACATCCCCGCCTGAACCGCTGATGCCAGGACGGTTTGCAGATTTTTGAGGAAGCACATCATTACACGGTTCGGGGTACCTCGAGTATTGATTTCAGATGGGGGGTCTCATTTCATCAACGACCAGGTGAAGGCACTTGCTAGCGAGTTCGGCATAGACCATCGAGTTGCCACTCCATACCATCCACAGACGAATGGTCTAGCCGAGGTGTCGAACAGGGAGATCAAGACTATTTTACAGAAAGTCTTCCGCCCTGACCGAAAGGATTGGTCACAGCTTTTGGACTCGGTCTTGTGGGCATATAGGACGTCTTTCAAGACACCTTTGGGCACATCTCCCTTTCGCCACGTTTATGGCAAGCCGTGCCATTTACCTGTTGAATTGAGGCACAAGTCACTTTGGGCAGTCACAGATATTCTTTTAGATCCAGATAGTGTAGGAGAGCAGAGGAGGGCAGAGTTGGCATCCCTGGAGGAGCTTCGTGATAGCGCCTTCTCAAACAGCCTACAGTATAAGGAGAGAGTGAAAGAGTGGCATGATTCTCATATCAGCCACAAGCATTTTGAGCCTGGACAGAGAGTATGGTTGTTTGATGCTAGGCTTCGTCTATTTCCAGGGAAGCTACAGAGCAAATGGAAGGGACCTTATCTTGAAAGAAAGGTACACGACAACAGGAGCATTGATATATCTGAGTTGTCTTCTGAGAGTACCTTTCGAGTGAACGGCCAGCGGCTCAAGCCATTTCTAGATCACGATCCGCGGGTCGTTGATGTTGCCCCTATTCATTTTGCGTGAGATGTGGTCTCTCGACTCACATCTATTGCATCTCACGCCTGATTATCACTGTTCTTCCGACCTGTATAGATCCAGTTGTCTATATCACTCTATTCTTTAGTCCCACATCCCTTTTTCTCCTCTTATGATTATGCTATACTTAGGGTGTACTTTACCCTAAGTATAGGGGGGATGTAGGACCTTCGGGTATTCTTTTTATCCTTTCTACCCCTGTTTTGCTGCCTATACTTAGGGATATTTCACCCTAAGTATAGGGGGCAAATTATGTACATCCTTTACTTGGATTTCCCTTCATGAACAACTTGCTATACTTAGGATTACTTGATCCTAAGTATAGGGGGAAAAGCCGAGACTCTCTTGATCTTCTACTCATTCTATTCTTTGATTCATCTATGTATATAGCCATTCCTGTTCACGTCCCTATACTAAGCACGAGTTATGTCTTCTTCATCGCTCTTGATCACTCTGAGGACATCGTTCGAGCTAAGTATGGGGGGGTGTATATATTTCATATATACTTTAGCCATAACTCGTACTTTGTGTAAGTGTGTGAATAAATAAAAATGGCTAAAACCCATAAAATTTAAAAATTTTTCTCCCTTGTATATAAAATTCATCTTGCACATACCTATTTATTTATACAAATTATTTTTGTACAAATGATTGAAAAATTATTTGTGTAAAGGATTTGTAAATATTTTCATATCAAAATTATGTATATAGTACAAAATTTTTCCAAAATGTTTTGAAAATCAAAAGTTGCAAAAATCTTGTGTAAATGTGTGTAAATACTTTTGCAAAACTTGCATTCATGCATACATCCATGATTTCAAAACATTTTTCAAAAAAATTTTGTATGTTTGTAAAATTTGTGTAAATAGCATCTTTGTATATATGTATATAGTTTTTCCTGGATTATAGTTGACATTTAAGCTAGCCTGGAATTAAATTGGGAAATGGAGCTTGATTAAGATCTTAATCCACCTAATTCTAAGAGGAACCTTATAGGGCTTAGGGTTAAGGCTTTTCAGGTCCATTGGGACTTAATTCTTTGAGTCCACTAGGCTATGAGCATATGTCATCTTGATGAGCCTAAGTAGAGCACTTAACAACACACGCATGACTCTTAGAGACAATGGCTTGACTTGCACCAACACTTTACACATAGCTCTCCACGGATGAGGTGGTGAGGAGGCAGTTTCCTTTGGCTTGGGGTACCATATGAGGGTAGTACTTCTAGGCGGAACCTCTCTTCTTCTTCTAGTGAAGGAAGTGTGCCTCAACTTGGTCTAGTGGTGATGAAGTATAAAGACAAAAGCCGTGGGTTTCAATAAAGCTTCAAAAGAGGGATAGTCTACTGGCTCAAGAGGAAAAACTCCTTATATATGCTGCACCATGTAGATATGTTGTATATTTGCACAAAAAAATGAAAATGTGCAAAAAGAAAAGAACTCCAAAAAAGTGGTGGGTCGGATTGAAAATTTAATAACCCCACCGGAGTGTATATAGTCAAATAAAGCAAAAGCTTATGGTATCCATGTTACATCTCATGAAGCTTGCAGCGGGAGACTTAGCTACACTGGTTGGGCTCCCAGGGATACGTGGCTACACTGGCCATGGTCCATTCTTCATCTTCTTCCCCCCTCTTCTTGAGCCGGTTGCACTTGAACTTAGAAGGGAATACCTCGCTTCTCGAGGAAAGAGTTGCTAGACCGAGGCATTAGAGTTACCAGGTTGGGGGAGGTTGTTTCTTTGTTACTTCTGAGGTGGGGAGCTACATATCACTTACATTGCATGGAAAGATTCATGGTCATTAGAGTTTGTGTATGTAGACTTGTTCTGATCTGGTTTATTGAGGAGTCTTGTTTATAGATTAGTGGAACTTAGAGGCTGTTGAGTTTTAAGCTTAAGTCCAAATAAGGTTCCGACACATTAATAATCCAAAGATCTGATCGAGCTCCATAATTCAATTTAATAAAGGCAAGTTTAATATTCAACCTTGATCCTTGTACATTCTCCTCTTTTTCTTTTTTATTTCTCTTGTGCACTTCTTTTTCAAATAAGTGTTTGCTAAGGGACTAGCAAAGTTAAGTATAGCGGGGTGATGAATACTCGTTCATCACTCTTTATTCTTATATTTTAGCTGCAAAAACCTTTGCAAATGCTTGTATATGTTTGTAAATACAAATAATTAGCAAAAGACATGCATAGTGTAAAAAGTAATAATTAGCATGTTTTTGTGCAAAAATAAAAGAGTAAAGATTAAAAAAAAAAGAGGGAAATATTTAGAATGAATATTGAGCAACCTAATCCCAAGGGAGGGCTCAGTATGGGCCTGACCGCATAAAAGCCAAAGTAGAGAGAGATAGGGAGCTCATGTGTGTAAATTTACCTGTAAATACAATAAATATATTTTCCTCCAAAAATAGAATAAATAGGCTTGTATATATTTGTATATATTTGTAAACACAAAATCAAAATAAAAATAGAAAAATAAAAAAGAAAACAAAAATAACTCTCCTTGTACATAATCACCATGTACATACAACCACCTCTATATTTATTTAGCCTTATAAAGAAATAAACTAAAATCCATAAAAATTTGTACATACTCCATATATTATGGTGTAAATAAATAAAATAAAAACCATAAAAACAAAAATCAAATAAAAAGAACAAAAATAGAAATAAAAAAAATAACATTATACATATACCATGTATATATATGTATATATCTATTTATTTCACCCTTGTATATAAATAATAAAAATAAAATAAAAATACCTTTTTATTCCTAATTTTATGCTATAAATAAATAAAATATAAAATGGGAATAAAATTGTACAAAAATAACAAATTAAAAATCAAAAATTAAAAACCTATATTGTATATATACCTTTATATAGCACCCTAGTGTAAATACCCTATTTTTATTTTAAAAATTAATTAAAAATCACAAAAAATAGAAAAAATTAAAACAAATATTTTCACGTTTTATGTTTTCTTTAATTCGGCCATTTGCTATTTTTAAATGGATTTTCAAATCTTTTTCCAGGTGGCTGATTCCCATTGGTCCACGGGGACGTTGACCCCCCGATCAACTCCCCCCCTTTGGACCACAGACCCGCGGATCCTCTTCACGGACCCATCTTCTCCCAATTATCCCTGCTTGACCCGATCACCATTTCGCCAAATCACGGGTCCTAATTACTCTCCAATAATCCGGGAACATCGCCCGACACCTTGCCTAGGGGTCCGTGCTCCACCGAGCCGGCCCCGACCCTCTCTTCCCGGATCTCCCATCATATAAAGTCTGAGCTCCGCCTCCCTGTTCTTCATCTTTGGCTCATCCATTCTCCACCCAGTGACCTCCATCGTCTCAGCGAGAGTGACAGCTCGCCCCAGGTAGTGTTGCAGCGAGGAGGGAGCAAGGAGACCATCGATCCGATGTCTTTGCGCCGCCTGGAGGCGACGCCTGAGCCTCGGACACCGACGGTCCTCGAGGCAAGGACCTGGAGCAAGCCCTGCTCCTCCACAGTCGACAACAGCCAGTAGGTAGTCCCCGTTCTTTCTCTATTTCCTTAATTTCGCATTTCCCCCAAATCGCTCCGCCACCTTCGAGCTTCGATTCCGACCATCCTCCCCTTCGTTCCGACCATCGGAGTCGCCCATCACGATCACCTTCTCCCCGCGCACGTTCTCCACCCACTCATCCAACGCAGCTCGCACAGGAGCTGGGATTGGGGTTCCTTCACCGTCGCATCGCCGGAACCCCTACGCCCCGTCGCGCCGACCACCTTCACCCCCGCTTACAGGATCGAGGCAACTTGCCCTCGACCGGCGAGTGCGTTGCTGTGCATTTCAGGGACATCCGAGCCCATCTGAGGGTCTCGACCATTTGGAGCAGCCGCTCGACCTCCGCCGGCCTCGCTTGAGTTCCCAGGAGCTCCGTCGAGCCATCGGAGGACCCCATTCGATGCGGGAGCCCGAGGCGATTCTTCCCCGATCTTCAGTAGCCCGCGAGGAGGACGTCAGAGCACACACGAGCCCGGTGAAGCTCGCCGGCATCTAGTTCGTTCACCATCTTCCAGAGCCGTCTGATTGACCTCCAGCTCCAGTTCAGATCTCAGCCGTTCATTCGAGGAGTCGCCAGCATCGTTCGATCTTTGGAGGAGTGATCGGGACCGTCCGATCAGCGAGGGCTTCCCGCGTTGCTTCCCAGTCGTCGATCTTCCACGTGGCGAAGCCCCAGCCGCTCGATCAGGACCGAGGACCCCTGTATAGCCGCGCCCCTTCCCCGACCGTTCGATCTTCCACGTGGCGTGCATCTGGGCCTCGACTTAATAAAGGGTAATTTCACGTTAGGCCCTTAGCTTTATAGTTGTTTGTTTCTAGTCCTGTAAATATTTTTTAAACTTTTATTTACGTGTGGTAAATTGCATAGTGGACCCTGTCGTATTTGGTATTTGCTTTTATACCCCTACCTGTAGTGGATCACGTGCTTCGACACATGTTTGTTTGTGATAATTGCATGTATGGACCTTAAGTTATAGGGGTTAATGAATGAATTGATAGTTTTGTTATTTGCAGAAATACCCCTGTGAGTGTTGAATTTGTGCATGTGCGTTATATTTTGGGCATTTTACACTAAGGTCCCTGGACTTTTAGTACTTGTTACTAAATAGCCCAGAAACCTTGGTTTCTTTGCAAATAGGTCCCTGAGTGCCCAGGTCACGCGCCTCGCGCGTGTTTTCTTGGAGAAATTGCACCGGACCCCCTGAACTTCTACTATTTGCGTACAGGTCTCTATGTACTATACCTTGGTTTTCATTTTTAATAAAATAGCAAATTAACTCCAAATTTAATGAAAATTGGACACATGGCTCCTGCCATGGTGTAAAATTTTCTATAAATTTAGGAGACATTTTTGGTTTCGTCTGCTATTTTTAAAAATTCAAAAACAAGCTTTTTCTTTACTGTCTGACTTTAAAATTCACAAAAAAATATTAGAACACCTCTAAAAATTACAAAAAAATTAGGTAGTGTTTATTTTGCCTTGTTTGATTTTCTGACCAATTTTGGTCATTTTTGGATATATAAAACCCATAAAATTATGAAACCCCTAAAACCCATTAAAATTCTAATAATTAATTGAAAACCCCAAAAATAATAATTCTGGTGCATGAATTTTCTTTGTAGTTTCTACTATACAGGAAAATTACCTTCAGGTTTAATAGGCCATTTTATATTTTAATCTGGCCCTTGACACCTAACTGGACAGTACCCTTGTTTTCTTATCTTGTTTGATTTTTAGAAAATTCAATAAAAATCAGAAAATTACCAAAAATTAACCAAAAACAGTAAAAAATATAAAAAACTTAAAAATATTTTTATTTGAATTTTTGGGTGATTTTTGAGTAGATAAATAATTATTTGAAGTTGCCATTTGTTTGCTTCTCTTATTTTCTTAATTATATTAAAAATCCAAAAAATATAAAAGGACTAAAACTCCACCAAAAACGCTTCCCTTTTATTTTATTTCTTTTTTTAGACTACTTCGTAGGCCGTAAGGCCATCACGTGCTCCTTGTGTTCGACCCTGGTCGCTACACCAGGTTAATCTAATAGCGAGACCGATACTTGAGCTTGTTTGATTTTTATTCAATTTTGGTGGTCTGTTTTTTCTCGATTGATCACCCGAGTGACTGAGGTCGCAACGACCCTTGATTACCTGATTAGCCTCGCTCGCTCGGTTTTTGTGGTCATCAGTCCAATCTCCATTGCTCCACATCCCAATCATACTTGGAAGACCATTTATGCGGACATCAAACATAGTAGTGAATTATGGGACGGGAGAAATCACTTTTGGCGCTGGCAATGAAACAATCAGAGTAGAGACCCTGTCCGAGGGAACACCAGCCGAACAGACATCTACATCATGTGCAAGGGTGATTGAGTATGCTGACGACTGCGACTTCCTGGCAGAAATCCAAGACACCAACTTATTTTTGAATGACAATGAGATCCATGAACTCCTCTACCCCGAGGAGGAAGTGGAGACCGCAGTCGAATTTCCCCTTATCGATCAGGATGAGGAACATGATGATGTGCTGCAAGAGACTGCCGTGGTGGTGATGTGCCTTCAAAACCAAGAGCAGATGTTTGAAGAATCTTTTGATGATGAGGAAATCGTCGAGACTTTCTGCCAAGAATTGAGAGAAGAAGTAGAACAGAGTATGGTGGACACCAAACAGATGAAGGAATCACCACCTGCATTAGTAGCTGAAGTAACTTCTGAAGCAGCTCAGACCCCACCAGAGCTGAAACCTTTACCCTCCAACATGAAATACGTCTTCTGTTTAAGAAAGAAATCGAGGGTCGTACGATTTCACAAGGTGAAACCGCAGTCGATGCGTTGACCACTCAAAAATCCGGATTAAAACAACAATTAATTTTTAATTTTATATTTTTATATTTTGATTTTTAATTTTCTGATTTTATATTTTCTTTTTATATTTTATATTATTTTTTTATATTTTCTTTTTCAATTAATAGAATATACACAATATAAGAAATGAGAGGATAAACGATTTATAAAAATGAGTACAAATGCTCAAAAATCAGAAAATAAATTGTTTTGGCCTTTTTATATTTTTCTACTATTTTTGTGATTTTTGGGGAATTTTCAGAATATTTTTTGGTAATTTTAAAGGGTGAAAAAGAGAAAACAATGAATAAAATACAAGGCTGAAACTAAAATGGAGAAATAAAATAGAAAACTGTAACATAAATTCTCCAAATTGATTTTCACTTAAAGATAATGAAACAAAGAAAATTCAGAGACAAAGTTTGTATTTTTAGGATTTTTGTAGAATTTTTAATATTTTTACAAAAGTTTTTGGGGTTTTGTGATTTTTAGGAGTTTTTTTTGTAATTTTTAGTGAATTTTGGATTGAAGTTAAAACACACTAAAGTAAACAAAATCTATTTTTTGGGGATTTTTCTGGAGTTTTTTGGGGATTTTATAATGCAAACAGTGTTGAAAATGGCTCTTTTTGATTTTTAATAAATATTAAAATGCATTAATTATAGAAAATAAAAATATGCCCTTAAACTACTATGCAACATAGATTAATGTGATTTTTGGGGATTTTTTTGGGGTTTTACAGATGCATGCAAAAATTAGAGCAACATAAGGAAAATGCTTGTTCGCAGGGGCATTTATGGAAATATGACAAAGTTGAGGGGCCTAGGCGTAAATATTCCACAAAATATACACTGCAAATGAACTTTTAAGGACTAAATGTTAAACACAAAAACCGAAAGAATACAAGTACAAAAATCCCTCAAGCACGTGCTAAACACGCGCCTGTCGGGGGTGAACTCGCAATATCAAAAATGTCGCGGGCTTAATTGATAATTATCCGAAAACATACACCTGCATTAAAATATTAGTGGAGTAAACATGCATCTTAAAACTTTTCGAGCCCTTTCCTGCAAAAGACCACCCACGCGCGTGCGATGCACACGCCTAGGGAGGATGAATATGTGATATTCCCAAAGGTCAGGGCTATTATGCAAAGTTTACAAAATGTAAATAAAGGCAGATGAAAGATTCTAGTCCTAATATAAAATACAAAAAAACACTGGGTTGGTCTTGCAAAATACCCAGTAGAGGGGCGAATCGGACGGCGTTTGGGCTTTAGTGAAGCCACGTGTCAGGCGCGCCACGCGCGATGCCCCTTCGCCCGCAACGGTTCAGATTAGAAGCTTTGTGCAGATCGGACGGTGGGGCTGCAGCAATATCTGATGGCACCTGTGCTTCGTGAAGAACGCGGCCCAGATCGACGGTTCTGGAGGAGCTTGGATGAACGGGGGGAAGAATCGATCCCCGGCGCGATTCCACTTGACGATTCAAGCTCCTCCGGCGGTCGGAAGCTCCTTCGATAGGCCCCGACACTGCCTGGGAACCTCCTCCAACAGATGGTGGCCCCAAAATGGCGGATCCTCCATCAGCGCACCGCCACGGTGATGTGAGGAGGGAGATGCCCCAGGCTGCACGGGTTGCGGCAAAAACGCTCCCAAAAGGCGAGCTACGGCACCTGGACCTGCAAATAAAATTCAAGGACAGCAGTGGATGGTTCCAGGGCCAACAAAAAAGGAATGGATGGGAGGTGTAGGGTTAATGATGATCACCGGAGCTAGGGAGCTCCGGCAGGTGTCGGTTGCAAAATCTGAGCAAAGCAATCGATTAAACCTCAAAAAGGATGCATAAATCAATTCCTGAGACTATCAGCTAACTACGCGCGAGAAAAATAAGGAGAAAAATGACCTCAAGCAGTGGCTCACTGCGAGATATGGACATCGATGGCGGCGGCCAGAGGTGGAGGATGGAGACGCCTCTACGGCCGCCCGATCACACCGCTAGGGGGCTGGAGGACCTCCTGTCACCAGGCCCAATCCAGAGCACACCCAAGAGAGGGGAGAAGGCGGTCAAAAAGGGTTCAAAGGGCAATGGAGGTGACGGGTAGTGTTTTGTACAGATGGTCGAGTGGGCTCCAAGAACGAGATGCACAAGGCGGTGCAACGATCCAAAAGCCAAACTAAACATAGGGCGAGTATCCTGGATAATCGAGAAACAATTTGCAGAAGAAATCATCATGAAAAAGTGAAAGCCTTGGCCTTGAAAAAATGGTGGAAACGGGTCAAAACTATGTCTCTGACACAACCCAGGCGTTGGGCAGAGAGTTGACCGAGGTCAACTCTCCAGCTCTCCTGGTTGGTCCACGTGGACCAACCAGGAAAAAGCCTGGGAAAAATATTTCTAAAATCATTTAAAAATAGCGAACTATTTTATTTAATTATGGTTACAAAATAAAAAACGCTTATAATTTTATAAATTATTTTATGGTAATTTTTATTTATTTTTTAGAGGTATGTTTTTACAAGTTGCCTATTATACCCTTTATAGGTATATTCTTCTTTATATTTAAGTATTTTATTTTTATTTTATGTAATTAATTCATTTATTTTAGATTATTATTTTATAAATTTATAGAATACTTTTATACACTTAATTATATTTTTATTTTATTTTTCTGAATTGTTTTGTATCTTTAATAAAATATAAGTATAATTTATACAGGTAGGTCTATAGGTATACTACCTATGTATTATACATACATGTATTTTATTTTGAGTTTTATTTACATTTTTATTCTGATTTCAATATGCAAATATATTATAAATAATATGTACATAATTATAAAATATAAAATTATAAAAATAATGAATAAATAATAAAATGAATATTTTAATCTGTACAAGTATACAAGTAGGGTCCAAAACTCAACTTTCAAACCGTAACTCCGAAAAATACGAAACCACCTCCAATAAACATATTATTTTATGGTATATACAATTAAAGTGAGTTTGGTACATTTCGAGTTTTTATTTGCAAGATACGAGTTTGGGAATTTGGAGTTTTAGAATCTTATTCAGACCATAACTTTTTATCTGTACATTATTTTTTAGTGAAATTAATTTTGTATTTTTCTTTATTTAATTATCCACGACTTTCATGTACAAAGTTTCTTTATTTGAAGTATAAAAAGTGGATCTAAAAATAGGTCCAAAAATGAATAAAGAATGAATAAATAAAAGGTATCTTTATTGTAGTTTGGCCCTTATCTCCCCCTACTTTATTCCTTGTCGACCTATTCATCAAGATGCCTAGGTCTCGGGGTTTCGGGTCATAAAATATTTACAATATTTTATTCTTTTTCTTTTCTTTATTCTATAATTTTGGCTGTAAAAACCGCATTTTATACAATATTTACACAATGATGCATGAATGCTAAAGTGCCTAAATTAAGCCTATTTACACGCATTTACTAGGGTTTTTAAGGCCAAAATGATAGAATAAAGATGATGAAACGTAGATTCATCATCCCCCTATACTTTACCTTTGCTACTCCCTAGCAAACATTTATGCAATAAGTGCAAAAAGAAAAAGAAAGAAAAGAAAAAGAAGAAAGTTGGATTAAGTTTAATTATCAAACTTGTCTTCACAAAATCAAAGTTTGGAGCTTAAGTCGGACCTTTAGAATTTTAGTGTGGGCGGAACCTATTTAGAACCGAAATTGAAATCCAACATCCTCTGAGTATCCCAAAACTTTGTTCAAGTCTCCTCAATAGCCAGGTCAGAAATACTTCAATTCATACGCAAACCCTTACGACTATGAATCTGACTCGTACAGTGTAAGTGATTGTGGCTCTCCCCGAGTGAAATGACAAAGAGACTGACTTCTCCAATATGACAACCCAATGATTCCCCAATCCAATAACTCATCCCTCAAGGAGCAAGGTATTCCCTTCTAAGTTCAAGTGGCAACCAGCTCAAGAGGAGGGGGTGAAGAGAAGAATGGGCGGTAGCCAGTGTAGCTACCTATCCTAGGATGCAAGACTAGTGTAGTCAAGTCATCCAGCAGCAGGCTCACATGATTTGACTTTGAAGCTCAAGCTTGCTTAATTGACTTTACAATATATGTATACTCCGGCAGGCATTTTTATTTTTGTACAGGCCTGTCCACTTTTTTGGAGTTCTTTTTTTTTAATATTATACAGCAGCATTTACATAAGGAGTTTTTCCTCTTGAACCAGTAGACTATCCCTCTTTTGAAGCTTTATTGCAACCCACGGCCTCCTATCCTCGAAACTCATCATTACTGGACGGGTTGGGGCGCACTTCCCTCCCTAGAGGAGGACAAGTGTTTCCACCTGTGTGCGTCTCATACCGGCAAATCCAACCTCCTCACCACTTCAACTGAGGTGAGCCATGTGAAAGGTGCAAGTGTCCAAGTTAGGTCATTATCAACAAGAGTCGTGCGTGTGCTCCGAAATACTCTACTTAGGCAATCAAGAATCCATTGAACTAAGCCTCGTGATCCTCAAAGAATTAAGTCAACTAGACCTGAAGTACCTCAATCCCAGTTCCTATAAGGTTCTTGTTATTAGGTAGATTTTAAGGTCCAATCAAGCTCCAATCTCCGGATTTTACTTAGACTTGTTCAACTATCAAACTCAATCCGAAAAATGCGAATGCTATGCGAATGTTATGCAAAATGCAGGATTTTTTTTTGTGATGCAATTTTCAAAGATTTTGAACTTTTTTATGGATTTTTAAAAATATGATGATGATGCATATGCATTTTTTTGTATTTTTCAAAAAGATTTTTCAAATGTTTTTGGGATTTTCATTTTGCAAATGTTTTTGGGATTTTTGAAAACAAAAAGATTTTGGCTGAAAACTAGGTTGAAAACTATGTACACGGGAGTGCTTCTTATATATACAAGAAGTGGATTTAAGAATTTACAAGGGTAAGTGGTCAGTTTTATACATATATATAGTGGATTTTGGTGAGATGTAAGTATTCCTCAAGCTTATTTGGCACAAGCTTTTTCACACAATTTTTGAAAACTATAGTCCAAAATAGTTTTTACAAACATTTTACAAACATGTTCACTCATTTGAAAATCATTTTGCAAAGGCTTTCAAAACAGTATATATAGGTTTTTCAAATATTTTTGCAACCATTTTTCAAACCATTTGCAAATCATTTTTCAAACATTTTATTTCACACAACGAAAAGAAATTTTTACAAGCCACACATTTTTACGAAGGTTGAAAACATGTAACAAAATATTTTCAAAATAGTTTTCAATAAATGTTCACGAAGATTTTCAAACTATTTTTCAAAGATTTTGCAAAAAACATTTTCACCTGATTTATTAATCAGTAAATCCACAAAAAAATTTGAGGAACAAAACACCTTTTTATTAAAGAATTTTAATGAATTTTAAAGAATTATTAGCCATATTATTTGTAAAATATGGAAGTACGAGTTATGGCTAAAGTATATACGCAGTATATACGACCCCCCTATACTTAGCTTGAGCTATGTCCTCATAGATCAGAGAGAAAAGAGAAGACATAACTCGTACTGAGCATACGAAAATCTAAAGAATAAAGGAATACATCGATGAATGAACGAATGAGAAGTTGACTGTCCCCCCTATACTTAGGATCAAATAATCCTAAGTATAGCAGACTGTACACAAAGCAGGGAGGGTCAAGGGTGGGAATGAACAGATCGTACTCGGGTTGTCTCCCCCTATACTTAGGTTAAGATATCCCTAAGTATAGACAAGAAGAGGAGACAATGGAGAGGATCGAGATAAATGAAAAACTCGGGGTGCACACCCCCCCATACTTAGGACAAAGTACGTCCTAAGTATGGAAAACTGTCTACAAGCGTGGCACCTTTTTGATAGAAAAAGAAGATAGAAAAGGAAAATAAGAAAAGAAGAAAAGAGATCAGAAGATAGAAAAGGATGGAGACGGATGTATGCATCACTCCCCCTATACTTAGGGTAAAAGAAGCCCTAAGTATAGGCAACAACAGGAGTGATAAAACGGAACGACGAATGAACACTCAGCTCGTCCACCCCCCTATACTTAGGACAAAGTACGTCCTAAGCAAGGCAAACACGAGGATGGGTGGATGAGCAAAACGGGAGAGAGACTGAGATGAAAAAAAGTGAATATACAACAGAGATGGATATACAAATCGTCAAGAAGGTTGAAAGCGAACCTTCTTGCGGGACCGCTGAGGAATGGATCTAGTGTAGTGCAGGTCGACATCGGGGTCCACAGTGGACGGAAGCCGATCAGGGTCGACAGAGTGAACATCCTCAGGTGCCCTAGGGTGTGAAGGCATAGACTGGTGAGTGGAAGAAGTACGACTAGATCCGGCCTTAGGAGTCTCGCTGATGTCACGGTGAAAAGGGACAAACTCCTCATCATCGGAAGTAGTGTAATCAGAGTCATCTTGCGAGGTCTCGTCCAGGTCAAAACCAAAAGGAGCGAACTCATCAATGGAAGTAGTCGAACTCTGTTCGTCCTCAATAATCTCGACCGGATCATCTTTCTCATCGAAAGGACCGAATTCTCGAATAAAAGCAATCAGATCAACTTCGGTCCTGGTCTCATTAGTATCTAGGTGAACAGGAGCGGGCTCATCAGTGAAAGTAGTCGAGTCATGTCCGTCCTGTCGAGTCTCTGGATATGCCCTCCGCTCAATGGTGTCAATCGTGTAAATCTCGCAGATGTCATCAACACAGCGCCAAGTCCCAGAAGAAGGAACTCTAAGGTCCATGCTTTCCAAGTCTTCCTCCTTGGAGAGGAATTCTTGGGTCTCAGTGGAATCCAATAAGCAATAAAATTCTCTAATAGTCTCGTCAAGGTCATGGTCCTCAGGGTCAACCAAGACAGGTGTGGTCGCATCAGGCGCAGGTCTCTGGTCGGTAGTGGGTGCGGTGATCAATACTTCGCTCTCCTAAGCAGGACGGAAGCGAATCTCTCCTGATCCATAATCAATAACGACCCTCGCAGAGGCGAGGAATGGTCGTCCCAGGATGATTGGAAAGTGCTCCCCTGTGGAGGTCTCCATAGGCAACACAACAAAATCAACATGGTAACTCGTGCCCTGAATTGAAATGACGGCATTTTCAAGGATACCCTTCGGCCTCTTGATAGATCCATCAGCAAACTGAACGATCATCCTGGTCTTCTTGAGAGGCCCTAAGTGAAGAGACTGTACCAGTGAGAAGGGTAATATGATAATCGAAGCATCGCCGTCGAGGAGAGTGTGATCACAAGTAAAATCAAAGATGGTGCAGCTAATGAAAGGTGTGGCAGTGTTCCTCTTCTTAGGAATGGGACGGTGTGTGATGGCATGGGCAGTGGCCATGGTCAAAATATGACGCTCATATCTGCTCCTCCGCTTTCTCTTCTTGGGAAGAGGAGCAGATAAATCGGTCATGGTCTGCTGAAGTGGGGCACGGATAATCTCATGAATGGTGGCCACTACTTTAGGTTCAGTCAGTAATTTTTTTAATTTTTGGGCCTCCTCCATACAAGGGAGGAAGTCGGAATCAACATATACACGAGGCGTGCCAAGAACAGTCTGTACAGCGGCATCCTCGGGGTCAAAGGTGGGGCAGAATGTGAAAGATTGTGTGGTCAAATGGTCTGGCAAGTGGGCCCTCTCGTCACAGTCTGAATCAACCAAGGGTCATCCGAACTCTTTTTGGATTTTTAAATTTTTCTCATTTTTTTATATTTTGGGCGATTGCAAGCTCCCATGATAAGCCTCATCTGAATCTGAATCCTCAAAGAATGGAGCTACATTCTGGATCTTATTTATGCTAACTATATCGCTCATCCTCGAGTTCATATGCTCCATCATCTGATTCAAGGTCTCAAGTGTGGATATCATGAAAGGTGACTCCAAAATCTCAGGATTGGGTGTGTCGAATGTGGGCGGTGGGGATGGATAAAAATCACATTCTGGATCAGGATACTCAAGGAAGAGTGGGTTGTCGAAATTTGAGGGTGACGATGGTGGAAATGATCGGTGAAAGTCAAAGTCCGCATCCTGAAATAGTGGGTTGGTCGGATATGTACAAAAATCAGGAGCAAAGTCCTTCTGGAAAGAAGGAGGTGGACCGACTGGAGTGAACGAGGGATCCGCAAAGTCCGGATAAAATACGCTCCAGGGGTCCATCTCGAAAACAAAAGACAATGATCGGGAGAGCACGATGGTCAAGGCAAGAGAAGTGGAGAAAAGGCGCAAATGCGCAGAGGCGATCTAGAATACACACAAGCAAGCACAATCAAACTCACGCAAGACAAACCCTCAATTCACCTACTCAACTCGGTAGAGACCGAAAATTCGGTTTTTTAATCTCGTCTGTTTTAGAGTTAGGTGAGAAGTCCAAAAGTTGCACAAACACTTAGGGGCTCAATAGGATTTGGGCACTGATCCTTAATGTGTGCGCGAGCAAGTAAACGCGAAGACAATGAGGGGATTACTCGCCCCAATACAAGATTTTTCTTTTTAGTCTTTTTTAAGGTCAAGTAATATTAGCAGTCCTAATTTTATTGGTATCACTTTTTTGGATTTTTAATTAGAATGCACGAGCCTATCGAGGAGTCGATTCTTTTAAGCACCTAGGTGATCAAAATCAGAGGTAGAGGAGCCGAAAAGCAATGCAAGCGGCAAAATGATGTTGAATGCTAAAGCATAAATGCTCACCTTGCCTCCAGCACTCTACATGCAAGGATGCTCAATAGAATTGAAACATAATCTATATGCAAATGCAAAGCTGATGAAATCGCCCTAAGTTTCAGAAATTGCTATTATCGTGAAGAACCACAAGTCGGTCACCGATCTTCAATCCAAAAAGTCCGGTCTAGACTCACCCCTCCTCTTCTCGACAAATCGAGTTCAGGAGTAGCGCTTTATGGGGTGGGCTTGCGGCACGTAGGCTCGAAAATGATGACGCGACTGTTTAAATTTGACTAAGTCCAAAACGCACTATAGGTACATGCAATGGTTATTATTGTGTTTGGACCTAAGTCTATCGCAAGCAATCCTAAAACTAGGGGCTCAATCACACAAAATAAGGAAAACAAAACTGGAAAACAAAATAAAATAAACAAATGCGATGAAAACCGTAAAATGCCGCGGTGAGCCCCCCAAGTGAACAATCACTTGAAAATTGGGCCCGAAAGTCCAAAGTTCAAGTACCTGTCTTATACAATAATAAAGAGTCTCTCTCTCACACAAATTACAAAAATAAATGCAAGGGAATAAATGCTACAACTAAAGTAAAGCTTGGTCCTCAAAATTCTCTTCTCGTCTCCTCGGTGCTAGGCTGGCTAGAGCCGGCTTCACGTGAGTGCGTCAGCGCCTCGGGTGAAGCGCCTCCCTCGATCCGCGATTCCTCGCACAAAGTAAACAAAGAGAGGAGTTAGACGGCTCAACAATTATATCAAAAATAAGGAAAATAATAAAAGCCGCGAAAGTAGACAATCAATCACAAGCACAAGCAAAAACCCGAACTACGCGTTGTTGCTCCCCGGCAACGGCGCCATTTGTTTAAGCAAGAAATCGAGGGTCGTACGGTTTCACAAGGAGAAACCGCAGTCGATGCGTTGACCACTCAAAAATCCGGATTAAAACAACAATTAACCCACAACAAGTAATTCAAGCAATGAAAGTAAATGTGCGAAGTTAAAATTTATTATAACTCTACAACAAAGATGTGTATAGTGCAAGTATATGTAGAGGTCGAACACAGGGAGCAGAAAGGCTAGGTCGGGGCAAAATTGCTCAAAAGTGTAATTGTGATCAAGTTGTCAATCTATGCTATATTTTTGTGGGTTTTTGGATTTTTTATTTTTTATTTAATTTTTAATTTTATATTTTTGTATTTTGATTTTTGATTTTCTGATTTTATATTTTCTTTTTATATTTTATATTATTTTTTTTATATTTTCTTTTTCAATTAATAGAATATACACAATATAAGAAATGAGAGGATAAAGGATTTATAAAAATGAGTACAAATGCTCAAAATCAGAAAATAAATTGTTTTTGGTCTTTTTTTTATTTTTCTACTATTTTTATGATTTTTGGGGAATTTTCAGAATATTTTTCGGTAATTTTAAAGGGTGAAAAAGAGAAAACAATGAATAAAATACCAGGCTGAAACTAAAATGGAGAAATAAAATAGAAAACTGTAACACAAATTCTCTAAATTGATTTTAACTTAAAGATAATGAAACAAAGAAAATTCAGAGACAAAGTTTGTATTTTTAGGATTTTTGTAGACTTTTCAATATTTTTATAAAGGTTGTTGGGGTTTTGTGATTTTTAGGAGTTTCTTCGGTAATTTTTAGTGAATTTTGGATTGAAGTTAAAACACACTAAAAGAAACAAAATATATTTTTTTGGAATTTTTCTGGAGTGTTTTTATAATTTTTTAGGGATTTTATAATGCAAACAGTGTTGAAAATGGATCTTTTTATTTTTTAATAAATATTAAAATGCAATAATTATAGAAAATAAAAATATGCCGTTAAACTACTATGCAACAGAGATTTAATGTGATTTTTGGGGATTTTTGGGGGTTTTACAGATGCATGCAAAAATTAGAGCAACATAAGGAAAATGCATGTTCGCAGGGGCATTTACGGAAATATGACAAAGTTGAGGGGCCTAGGTGCAAATATTCCACAAAATATACACGGCAAATGAACTTTTAAGGATTAAATGTTAAACACAAAAACCAAAGGAATACAAGTACAAAAATCCCTCAAGCACGTGCTAAACACGCACCTGTCGGGGGTGAACTCGCAATTATCAAAAATACCGCGGGCTTAATTGATATTATCCAAAAACATACACCTGCATTAAAATATTATTGGAGTGAACATGCATCTTAAAACTTTTCGAGCCCTTTCCTGCAAAAGACCACCCACGCGCGTGCGATGCATGCGCCTAGGGAGGACGAATATGTGATATTCCAAAAGGTCGGGGCTATTATGCAAAGTTTACAAAATGTAAATAAAGGCAGATGAAAGATTCTAGTACTAATATAAAATACAAAAAAACACTGGGTTGGTCTTGCAAAATACCCAGTAGAGGGGCGGATGGGACGGCGTTTGGGCTTTAGTGAAGCCACGTGTCAGGCGCGCCACGCGCGATGCCCCTTCGCCCGCAACGGTTCAGATTAGAAGCTTTGTGCAGATCAGACGGTGGGGCTGCAGCAATATCTGATGGCACCTGTGCTTCGTGAAGAACGTGGCCCAGATCGACGGTTCTGGAGGAGCTTGGATGAACGGGGGAAAGAACCGACCCCCAGCGCGATTCCACTTGACGATTCAAGCTCCTCCGGCGGTCGGAAGCTCCTTCGATAGGCCCCGACGCTGCCTGGGAACCTCCTCCAACAAATGGTGGCCCCAAAATGGCGGATCCTCCATCAGCGCACCGCCACGGCGATGTGAGGAGGGAGATGCCCCAGGCTGCACGGGTTGCGGCAAAAACGCTCCCAAAAGGCGAGCTACGGCACCTGGACCTGCAAATAAAATTCAAGGACAGCAGTGGATGGTTCCAAGGCCAACAAAAAGGGAATGGATGGGAGGTGTAGGGTTAATGATGGTCACCGGAGCTAGGGAGCTCCGGCAGGTGTCGGTTGCAAAATCTGAGCAAAGCAATCGATTAAACCTCAAGAGGGATGCATAAATCAATTCCTGAGACTATCAGCTAACTACGCGCGAGAAAAATAAGGAGAAAAATGACCTCAAGCAGTGGCTCACTGCGAGATATGGATCTCGACGGCGGTGGCCGGAGGTGGAGGATGGAGACGCCTCTACGGCAGCCCGATCACACCGCTAGGGGGCTGGAGGACCTCCTGTCACCAGGCCCAATCCAGAGCACACCCAAGAGAGGGGAGAAGGCGGTCAAAAAGGGTTCAAAGGGCAATGGAGGTGACGGGTAGTGTTTTGTACAGATGGTCGAGTGGGCTCCAAGAACGAGGCGCACAAGGCGGTGCAGCGATCCAAAAGCCAAACTAAACATAGGGCGAGTATCCTGGATAATCGAGCAACAATTTGCAGAAGAAATCATCATGAAAAAGTGAAAGCCTTGGCCTCGAAAAAAGGGTGGAAACGGGTCAAAACTATGTCTCTGACACAGCCCAGGCGTTGGGCAGAGAGTTGACCGAGGTCAACTCTCCAGCCCTCCTGGTTGGTCCACGTGGACCAACCAGGAAAAAGCCTGGGAAAAATATTTCTAAAATCGTTTAAAAATAGTAAACTATTTTATTTAATTATGGTTACAAAATAAAAAATGCTTATAATTTTATAAACTATTTATGGTAATTTTTATTTATTTTTTAGAGGTATGTTTTTACAAGTTGCCTATTATACCCTTTATAGGTATATTCTTCTATATATTTAAGTATTTTATTTTTATTTTATGTAATTAATTCATTGATTTTAGTTTATTATTTTATAAATTTATAGAATATTTTTATATGCTTAATTATATTTTTATTTTATTTTTCTGAATTGTTTTGTATCTTTAATAAAATATAAGTATAATTTATACAGGTAGGTCTATAGGTATACTACCTATGTATTATACATACATGTATTTTATTTTGAGTTTTATTTACATTTTTATTACGATTTCAATATGCAAATTTATTATAAATAATATGTACATAATTATAAAAATATAAAATTATAAAAATAATGAATAAATAATAAAATGAATATTTTAATCTGTACAAGTATACAAGTAGGGTCCAAAACTCAACTTTCAAACCGTAACTCCGAAAAATACGAAACCACCTCCATTAAATAGATTATTTTATGCTATATACAATTAAAGGTGAGTTTGGTACATTTAGAATTTTTATTTGTAAGATACGGGTCTGGGAAGTTGGAGTTTTATAATCTTATTCAGACCATAACTTTTTATCTGTACATTATTTTTCAGTGAAATCAATTTTTTATTTTTCTTTATTTTATTATCTACGACTTTCATGTACAAAGTTTTTTTATTTGAAGTATAAAAAGTGAATATAAAAATAGGTCCAAAAATGAATAAAGAATGAATAAATAAAAGGTATCTTTATTGTATTTTGGCCCTTATCTCCCCCTACTTTATTCCTTGTCGACCTATTCATGAAGATGCCTAGGTCTCGGGGTTTCGGGTCATAAAGTATTTACAATATTTTATTCTTTTTTTTCTTTTCTTTATTCTATAATTTTGGCTGTAAAAACCGCATTTTATACAATATTTACACAATGATGCATGAATGCTAAAGTGCCTAAATTAAGCCTATTTACACGCATTTACAAGGGTTTTTAAGGCCAAAATGATAGAATAAATATGATGAAACGTAGATTCATCACCTTCCTTGCGGGAGAACCGAACATGTACCCGATCATCATCAATGCACATCTGACCGAAGACCAAGAATCTCGTCTGATGGAGGTTCTTGAAAGCAACCGCAAGGCGATAGGCTGGCGAACTTCTGATCTCCATGGGATCAATCCGTCACTATGTTCGCACCGCATCTTTCTGGAAGAAGATTGCAGACCCTCTCGAGAACTTCAAAGAAGATTAAATCCTAATCTGTGGGAGGTCGTTATGAAAGAGATCCAGAAGTGGTGTGATGCGGGATTCATCTATCCCATCTCCGACAGCAAATTGGTGAGCCCTCTGCATGTTGTGCCCAAGAAATCGGGGATTACCATTGTAAAGAATGACAAAGGAGAGGAGATCGCAACCAGAGTACCCACTTCTTGGCGAGTGTGTGTGGACTACAGAAGACTTAACATCGCTACCAAGAACGACCACTTTCCTTTACCCTTCATCGACCAGATCTTGGAGAGATTGGCCGCGAAGGAATATTTTTGCTTCTTGGACGGTTACTCTGGATACATTCAAGTTGCTATTGCTCTTGAAGATCAAGAGAAGACCACGTTCACCTGTCCTTTTGGTACATATGCCTTCAGACGGATGCCGTTCGGGCTTTGCAACGTCCCAGCCACATTTCAAAGGTGTATGCTTGCAGTTTTTGCCGATATGGTGGGCAACTTTCTCGATGTCTTTATGGACGATTTTTCGGTCTACGGGGATTCATTTGACCAATGTTTGGATTATTTAGACTGAGACTTATGGAGGTGCTGCGAAGTCAATCTTGTGCTCTCGTGGGAGAAGAGCAACTTCATGGTGACCGAAGGAATTGTGCTGGGCCACGTGGTTTCTAACCGTGGTATGGAGGTTGACCCAGCCAAGGTGGACGCGATTTCCAAACTTGAGCCATCTACAAACATCAAGCAAGTCCGATCATTCTTGGGCCATGTCAGTTTTTACCGACGATTCATCAAAGATTTCAGTAAAGAACTCATCACGCATGCCCCTGTCTTACAGCCACCGATTTGGACTCAGCCTTTCGAGATCATGACCGACGCGTCAGATTATGCCATCGGAGCTGTACTGGGACAGAGGAAAGATAATGTACCATTTGCGATTCACTACGCTAGCCGAACGCTCGATGAAGCCCAGAGAAACTACACTGTCACTGAAAAGGAGCTGCTAGTGGTAGTCTTTGCCTTGGAAAAGTTCAGATCATACCTCCTTGGGTCTAAAGTAATCATTTACACTGATCATTCGGCCATTCGGTATTTACAGCAGAAGAAGGATGCTAAACCACGTCTCATTCAGTGGATCCTTCTCCTCCAAGAATTTGACTTGGAAATCAAAGATAAACCTGGGGTAAAGAATGTAGTGGCCGATCATTTATCAAGGCTTCCTGAGCCGGAATCTCCTGAGCTGAACCTGCAACCGATCATGGAGACCTTTCCAGACGAGGCAATTCTGTCTGTCACCTCACTTCCTTGGTATGCAGACATTGTAAACTATCTGGTGACCAAGAAAATCCCACAGGACTGGCCTAAGTTGAAAATAGACAGATTCTTGTCTAAAATCCATTTTTACCAGTGGGAAGACCCGTATTTGTTTCGTGAGGGAGCAGATTGTATCTGGAGAAGGTGCATTCCTCAGGAGGAAGTTCCAAGTGTCCTCGCTTTATGTCATGACCAAGACTTTGGAGGACATCATTCAGGCAAACGAACGACAACAAAAGTTCTTCAAAGTGGCCTCTGGTAGCCTTCATTATTCAAAGATGCAGATGAGTATGTCAAATGCTGCACTGACTGCCAGAAGATGGGCGGAATCATAGGAATGAGAGACACGATGCCTCTGAAATACATTCAGATCTCAGACGTCTTTGACGCATGGGGCATCGACTTTATGGGCCTATTTCCCAACAGTCAGGGTTATGAATATATTCTGCTTGCTGTCGATTATGTAAATCGATGGGTGGAGGCTATTCCCGCCCGAACCACCGACAGTAGGACTGTCTGTCATTTCTTGAGAGATCACATCATAGCACGGTTCGGGATTCCCAAGATTCTCATATCTGACGGGGGTAGTCATTTCATAAACATAGAGGTGAAGAAGTTGACCCAAGAATTCTGCATTGAACATCGTGTTGCTTCACCCTACCACCCGCAGTCCAATGGCTTAGCTGAATGTTCAAGCAGGGAGATCAAGACAATCTTACAGAAGCTTGTGCGTCCGGATCACAAGAACTGGTCTGAGCTGCTCGATTCCGTTCTTTGGGCTTATAGAACAACGTACAAGTCACTCTTGGGAATGTCTCCCTACCGCCTTGTATATGGCAAGCCATGTCATCTGCCCCTTGAACTTATTCACAAATCTTTATGGGCCATTAACATCTGTAATTTGGACTCCAAGCAAGCAGGAAAGAACAGGAAACTGGATCTGAACAGATTACTGGAATTCAGAGACTATGCATATGACAACAACCTGATGTACAAGGAGAAGGTCAAAACATGGCATGACAAGCATATCCGCCGCAAGTCCTTCGATCCATGTCAGAAGGTGTGGTTGTTTGATGCAAAACTGAATATCTTTCCAGGCAAATTGAAGAGTAAATGGACTGGGCCGTTTATGGTGAGGCAGGTGCGTGACAACGGAAGTGTATTGATATCCAATCTGTCAACCGACGCACAGCCATTTGTAGTCAATGGACAGCTTCTGAAGCCATACCTTGAACATGATGCATTCATGGTTGTCGTTGACTCGATTCAAGTAATCTGTGAGGATGAGCTGAATATCTCCAAAGAGGCAGAGGAAGGCCAAGCACAATAAAACTTTTTTGAATAATTTTTCTTCTTTTCTTCTTTTCTTCTTTTCAATTTCTTTTATCCTCTTCTACCAAATTGATGCCATCCCTTTTATCATTGCTACACTTAGGATGTACTCTATCCTAAGTATAGGGGGGATGTGCATCCCGAGTTGTTCATACCCAATTTCATCTCTTTTCTTCTTTTCTTCTTTTCTTCTTTTCCTTTTCTATCTTCTGTATCTATCCAAAAAGTGTCGCCCCTTGTAGATAGTCTTCTATACTTAGGACGTACTTTGTCCTAAGTATAGGGGGTGTACACCCTGAGTTTCTTCTATTCTTTTCGATCCCCTCCATTGTCTCCTCTTCTTATCTATACTTAGGGATATCTTACCCTAAGTATAGGGGGAGACAATTCGAGTACAATTTGTTCATCCCCGGCAACAGCGCCATTTGAAAAACGAAAATGCGAGAGCCGCTAAATAGTGATCTGACAAATCAGACTCACTGTCGCTGATGCGACTACTCAAGCCTTCCCGTTTGTCAACAATTAACCCACACAATCAATCAATCAATCAAGATCAAGGATTAAAATTTATTATTCCCTACTAAAAATGTACAATGGCAAGCAAGTAGGGGTCGAACACAGGAAACAAAGGTGTAGAGTAGAGACAAAAAGTCAACTCTTAGGTTTAATGGACTACTTAGCCAATCTGGATTTTTTGTGGGTTTTTCTTTTTTAATTTTTAATTTTGTATTTTGACTTTTAATTTTCTGATTTTTATAATTTTATATTATATATTTTTTTCTTTTTTTTCAATATTGAAATATATAAACAAGGTACTAAAAGAGGTGCTACACTATTTATAAAAATATGCAAAATAGCCAAAAGTTCAGAAATAAAATCTTTTTGGTATTTTTATGTTTTTTACTGTTTTTGTGATTTTTGGGTATTCTTCAAAATATTTTTGGAATTTTTAAATAGTAAAATAAAGGAAAACAGGGAATTAGCTACTGGCTGGGGGTAAAATGGGAATTAAAAATATCAAACAGCTACCAAAACTCTCCAAACTAATTTTAAAATAAAGAGAAGAAAATATGGAATCTATGGAATTTGAGTTTCTATTTTTCTAAGTTTTTTATGATTTTATATATTTTTTTAAGTTTTTGTGTATTTTTGAATTTTTAAGGTTTTTCTTTTGAGATTTTTAGTGATTTTTGGACTGACACTACAAACAAGATAGAAAGTAAATAAATTTTTTTGGAATTTTTCGAGGTCTTTTAATATTTTTTGGGTATTTTCTAAGCTAGACAGTAATGAAATAACATGTTTTTGATTTTTAATGAATATAAAAATGCGGCAAACATAATAACTAAAAATATAGCGAGCAAGTACAAGTTAACAAGAGCTTAAGTTAATTTTTATGGAATTTTTAGCACTTAAATGATGCATGAAATGAATAGATCAAACATACAAAAATCCTAAGCTTGACAGGGGTATAAATGCAGTTATAGAAACATCCAGGGGCTTAGGTGCAAATTTCACCAAAATACAAGCGTAGAGCACGTGTTCTGTCGTTCACAGGGGCATATTTGCAAATATTAAAAACTGGCAGGGCAAACATGCAATTATCCCAGAACTATATTTAAATCACTACGACAGGGGTATAACTGCAAATAGATGAAAGTTTGGGCTCAAAACTGCAAAATGTCCAAAATCATGTGGGCCAGTCACGCGGGGTAACATGGCGAGGACTAAAGTGCAAAAAAAATAAGTTCGGGGACCTAAGTGCAATTATTACAAATACTTTTAAACTGCAGATGAAAGTTTTAGGGCTAAAACGTAAATACAAAAACTCTTGGGTTTAAAGTGAAAAATACCCAAGATGTTGATCGTGCGGTCGAGGGAGCTTCACTTAACACGTGGCGTGAGCTGGTGGCCCGATGGCGGTTCGCACGGACGTCCCAGATCAAATCTGCGGCGAGATCCGACGGTGGCAGGCGCTTGGTGATCTGACGGCCCCTGTACGCCTGGAGGGGGCTCCTGATCCAATGGTGGGGAGAGGTTCACGAAGAACACTCCCCCCGACGAGCTTTGGCAGGCGAATACAACCGACACACGGCCTCTCCGGCCCTAGGATCAAGGGCAAAACGATCCTGGGGCCCCTCCGCGTCTGAAGGAGATCTCAGGCGAGCCTGAGATGGCTTGAAGCGGTCGGACGGCGGAGGCGGTCTGGGCAGCTACTCCTGGGGACTTCGAGGGTCGATGGAGCCTTCTTCTTGGCTCTGACCTGCAGGGTTAGTCGCGCAAAATCCAGGCGAAGCTACGGGTGTGTTCTGATGATGCGATGGAGGCGGAAGGTGGCTCGGACGAGGAGCTCCGGCGAGCGGCGGAGAAGGGAGCTCGGTCGCTCGATCTGGGCGAGATCGAGGTGAATGGAAGGTGGTGCGTGATGACGGAGCGAAGGGGAAGAGGGTGGAGGCGACAGGTGGTCGGGATGATGCGTGGAACGACCGGAAACGGCGGGCGGAGCTCAGCTCCGCCGTGGTCTTTGATCGAGGATTCACAACGATTAACGCGAGGAAGATCTAAACTGCTACTAGGCTAAGCTATGCTAAGCTAGGGCTACAAGAAAAGGGAAAGAGAAGGAGGTGAGGCTCACCAGAGACGTCGGGATGGACTCGCGGCGGAGCTCCAACGAGGGGGTGGATCTCTTCGATTCGACACCAGATGACTCGAACCCAGTCTCGAAACGCCTCCTGCTGTCACCAGGAACACGATGGGCTAGGGATTTACAGGTGAATTTGGCAGAAGAAGGATCAAAACGAGAAGGGAAGTCGGGGGGCTCATTTTGTAGGGTTTGACTGCCGAGTGGAAAAGCCCCAAAGATCGAAGATTATCTTGCGAATCGCTGACCCACTCCGTGAGGAAACATCAGGGCGTGAATCACCAATCCTCGAGGACAAAAAGTCAGAAGACCCTATCGCCAAAGGGTGAAAGGTTGGGTCTCGAAAAATCCTCGAATCTCGCTAAAAAAACAAAAGTCTGACGGAACAGGAAGGGTCAGACAGTTGACCGAAGGTCAACTGTCAGACCATTCTGGTTGGTCCACGTGGACCAACCAGAAAATTCCCGCAAAAAATGTTTTATAAATTAAATTTAAAATAGCTAAAGATTTTATTAATTTTTAATTATAAAATGAAAAATGTTTATTTCTTTATGAAGTATTTTATAGTGATTTTTATTTATTTTTATGAGGTGTGTTTTTACAAGTTTACTTTATAGGTATCTATATCTATATATTTAAGTATTTTATTTTTATTTTATGTGTTTAATTTATTTATTTTTGTTTATTATTTTATAAATTTATAGAATACTTTTATACACATAAATATATTTTTATTTTATTTTTATCATGTATTTTATACACTTAATAAAATGTAAGTATGGTTTATACAGGTATATGTATAGGCATTATACCTGGGTGTTATATACAAGTATTTTATTTTTGTATTTTATTTAAGTTTTTATTCTGATTTGAATGTACAAATATATTACAAGTAATATTTACAAAATTATAAAAATATAAAATTATAAAAATAATGAATAAATAATAAAACGAATATTTTAATCTATACAAGTATACAAATAGGGTCCAAAACTCAACTTTCAAACCGTAACTCAGAAAAATATAAAACCACCTCCATTAAATAGATTATTTTAAACTATATACAATTAAAGGTGAGTTTGGTATGTTTTGAGTTTTTATTTGCAAGATACAGGTCTGAGAAGTTGGAGTTTTGAAATCTTATTCAGACCACAACTTTTTATCTGTATATTATTTTTCAGTGAAATCAATTTTGTATTTTTATTTATTTAATTATCTACAACTTTTATGTACACAGTTTCTTTATTTGATTTATAAAAAGTGGATCCAAAAATAAGTCCCAAAATGAATAAAGAATGCATTGAATAAAAAGTATTTTTACTGTAGTTTGGCCCTTATCTCCTCCTACTTTATTCCTTGTCGACCTATTCATCAAGATGCCTAGGTCTCGGGGTTTCGGGTCATAAAATATTTACAATATTTTATTCCTTTTATTTTCTTTCCTTTATTCTATATTTTTGGCTTTAAAAACCGCATTTTATACAATATTTACACAATGATGCATGGATGCTAAAATGCGCTCTTTAAGGTTATTTACACGCATTAGCTAGGGTTTTTGAGGCCAAAATGATAGAATAAAGATGATGAAATGTGGATTCATCAGTTCCCCTCCTTCTGGGAACCTATTCCATATATATAGAACGTTGGTAGTTCTATTTGGAAAAAATCAATTATTGATTGCACTACAAAAAAATACGGGACTGGCGTGCACATGATGGCTCGTAATGTGCACCCCAAGTGAATGCAATGTGCATGCTCGATGACTGAGCGAGCACATGTGCTCGTTAACTGCGTGATCGCCAATACGAGAGTCGCCCCGGCAGATGGGCGAGCACATGAGGACGCTATGTCCTCGCCCGCTTGTTGGCGTGCACATATGTGCTCGCCCCAATGATCGCCCCTATAAAAAAGGGCGATCATCTACGGAGCCTCTGGCAAGCACATGTGCTCGCCCAGTCTGGTGTGCAGAAAAAAAATATACAGGTTCGGTGGGATTTTTGAAGGATATGGTTAGATCCTCAAGCGCATAATGGAAGCGTGAGCATCGTATTGAATACGATGAAGAACGACTAGTCGTACTAGTTGTTCTATGCAGGGGAAATTTAAAAAATTTTATGCGACGAAACCACATGATCTAAGAACACTTCTCGGATCGTTTCGTCTAAATCACAAACAAGTAATAGGATTACCTCTTGAAGCGTGGTTGCGATCGAGTCTCTAAACGAAGAGACCTCCTGTCTCAAGTCCGATCTGACGGAGGAGACGCTTGCGAGCGCGGGGATGAACCGCGTGCTTCTCGCAATCCGTGTTGATGATCCAAGCGGTGAATCTCCTGATCTCGACACACGAGTTCCGACGTCTTCTTCACGAGCGAGACGCACCAAAGGAGACGGAGTTCTACGAGCAAACCATCGGGCAGCATAACGACGACGCTGCGGCGATGGGGACTCTCTCCAGGGCATCCATGGTGGACGACCATGAGAGAGGAAGAGAGAGTAGGCGTGTAGAGAGAAAGAGAGAGAGAGAGAGAGAGAGAGAGAGAGAGTTGTTATCTCACTTGTTGTGTAAAGAAGAACAAAGGGGTGCCTCCAGGGGCGGAACCAGGAATTTTATGAAGGGGGGCCAACTAAACAAAATAAAGGATAGAGGGAGATAAAGTGAGCAAAGCCAATTTTCTAACAAAATATACAAGCATGGGATTCAACCCTGGTTTGTTAGTTGGAGAAAACAAGACTTTACCAGTGAGACAATCAGCATTTAGTGATACTACTCGACATTGTTTGCTATATATTTAACATTTAAGCAGGGGCCATATCAAAATTTAATTACATTATATAAGAGAAATGTAACAATTAAGGAGGGGCCATGGCCCCCCCAAACTATATACCAGTTCCGCCCCTGGGTGCCTCTCCTTTTATAACATTTTGGGATCCATGGATCTCAATCCATGTGACAACACAAATCCAATGGTTCACATTGATTTGTGTTTCTTTCAATGGTCATGACTTGTTGCTAAAAACACAACAACAATTAGTTTAATTAAATTAATATATATTGAATAAATCATCAATATATAAATTAATTTAAATCAAATCAATGTAGGAGACTTAGGAAGGAGGCATGCCTCCCTTCCATAAAGGGGGTGGCAGCACTCCTTGAATCCAATTCAAGGAGGCCGTCCATCCTCCTTAATAGGAAGGAGGCACTAGATGAATACCCATTCATCACTCTTTATTCTTTTATTTTAGTTACAAAACCTTTGCCAAACACATGTATATTCTTGTAAATATAAATGATTGTCAATCAGCATGCATTTTGTAAATATGCATAATTAGCATGTTTTTGTGCATAAATAAAAGAATAAAGAAACAAAAGAAAAAGAGGGAGATATTTAGAATAAATATTGAGCGACCTAATCCCAAGGGAGGGCTCAGCATGGGCCTGACCGCATAAAAGCCAAAGTAGAGAGAGATAAGGGAGCTCACATTGTGTATATATACTTGTAAATAAAATAAAAATATTTTCCTCTAAATAAAAATAAAAGTGGGTTTCTATTTATTTGTAAATATTTGTAAATCTAAAATTAAAACAAAAATGAAAAAAATCCATGGTGTAAATAAATAAAATAAAATTCATAAAAACAAAAATAAAATAAAAAGAACAAAAATAAAAATAAAAAATAACCATTGTATATATACCATGTACATACTTGTATATATATATTTATTTATTTATTTAACCCTTGTAAATAATTAATAAAAATAAAATAAAAATACCAAAATATTCCAAATTTTATTCTATAAATAAAGAAAATATAAAATTAGAATAAAATGTACATAAATAAATAATTAAAAATCAAAAATCAAAAATTTAATATTGTATATACCTATATATAATATACTATATTGAAAATACCTAATTTTTATTTCAAAAAAATAAATAAAAATCACAAAAAAATACTTTATAAATAAATAAACATTTTTCATATTTTAACTTTTCCCAAAATCGGCCATTTATTATTTTAAATTGAATTTCCAAATCTTTTTGACGTGACCGCTCCTGATTGGTCCACGGGGGATGTTGACCCCCCGGTCAACTCCCCCCTGGACCACAACCCGTGGATCAAGTGCACCCGACCCGATTTCTCGATATTTTCGCCACTCGATCCGACACCGAAATCCACAAACCCTGGGCTCCATCTCTTCCTTGCAGATCCGACACCTTCGCCCGAGTGGGTTATCGGGGTCTGTGCTCCGAGTGTCTCGCCCGATCATCTTTAAGCCGGACCCCTAACCATATATAACATCTACTCTGCCGCACGATTCTCTCATCTTTGCTCCGCATTCTCCTTCCCAGGACCTCCATCACCTTCGCCAGAGTGATAGCAAGCGACCGGTGGTGTCGTAGCGAGGAGAGAGTGACCCAACCATCGATCCGCTGACCTAGCACCGCCATGCGCCGCCCAGGAGTGGTTCTCGAGCCTCGGGAATCGACGGCCCTCGAGGCAAGGACCCAGAGCTTCATCAGCTCGTCCCCAGTCGACCTCGACCATCCGGTGAGCTTGAATCTTCCTATCTTTCTCCAATTTCCATTTACGCCTAAATCGCTCGTTCGCCTCCGACCATCGATTCCGGCCACACCATCCACTCATTTTGTCGATAGACTCGACCTTCACCTCCGCCTCACTTCCCCGCACGTTCTTCGCCCCTTCATTTAACCCAGTTCGCCATGGAACTGGGAGTCGAGCTCCTTCACCGTCGCCTCGTCGGAACTCCATCGTCCCGACGCACCGTTCACCCCCCTCATCGCTAACCGGGTCGAGGCATTTTGCCCTCGACCTAGGAGGCTTTCTGTGTCGCTTTGCAGGTCAGAGGAGGACCATCTGAGGTCCCCCACATTCAGCACAGGAGCTTCAGCTCCGTCGCTGTCGCCTGGGCTCCTCGGAGCTCCTTGGCGCCATCAGAGGGGTTCTTCAGACGCGGGAGGCTCCGGCGACTCGTTTCCGAACATCAGTAGCCCCCGAGAAGGTCCACCGTGCGCGTACCGGGCTGGCAAAGTTCGTCGGCCACCTGTTCTTCCTGGACCTTCAGCGACCGTCCATTCAGCCTCGCCGCTCCAGATGCGATCTCAGCCCTTGATGTGAGGAGCAGCAACACCCGTTCGATCATTGGAGGTTGGATCTGGACCGTCAGATCAGCGAGGTTTAACCCACAGCACACCACAGCCGCACGATAAGCCACATGGGTACAGCTCTGCCGTTCGATCTGCGCCGAGGGTTCTTAGAGGAGGCGCCACTGATCCAGACCGTCCGATCATCCACGTGGAGTCATCCCATCCCTTAGATCAGAATAAGGGGTAATTTGCTCTTAGGCCCCTCCTGCTTTGTCATTTACGTTCTAGTCTTGTAAATATTTTGCGCAATTAATTTTAGTTTGGAACATTTGCATAGAGGACCTGTTAGTTTACTTTTCTTGCATTTCTACCCATGTGTATTGTGGACACGTGCTTCGTCACGTGTATTTTTGGTGAAATTGCATATTGTGGCCTGTGGTTTCTTATTGTTACGGATTGAAATATACTTTTTGTTAATTGCACATATACCCCTGTGAAGGAATTTTTCTGACACGTGCCGAATTTAATGGGCTTTTTACAACTTAACCCCTGGACTTTTAGCACCTGTTGCTAATAAGTCCAGGAAGTTAAGTTATTTACATTTTGGTCCCTGAGTGCCCAGGACACGTGCTCCGCGCGTGAGATCTTGGACTTTTTGCACCTGGACCCCTGGACTTTGGTTTTTGTTACTCTTAGGCCCCTGGAACATATTTTTATGACAAATAGGTCCCTATGACTGTGGGCTATTTTTGTTGTAAATAAAATATCAAATTGTATCCAAATCAAGTGAAAATTTGACACGTGGCTCCTGCCACTGTGTAGAATTTTCACTAATTTTTGGGAAATTTTTGGAGCCCTTTTATTATTTTTAAAAATTCAAAAACCTCTCTTTATCTCCCAAAACCCATATTCCTAACCCACTAGTGGGTCCCACTCCCTTCCCATCAAAAATTTATATATTATCCCATCATATCATCTAAAAATCATAAAATTCTAAACTTCTACTCACTATTCCAAACTTCGATTGAAGTTTGGAATAGTGAGTAGAAGTTTAGTATTTTATGATTTTTAGATGATATGATGGTATAATATATATAATTTTTTTGATGGGAAGGGAGTGGGACCCACTAGTGGGTTAGGAATACTGAGTTTTAGGGGGTTACCCACCCAAAGTGGGGGGTAACCCCCTAAACGAACGGGGTCTTAGGGAGCTAACTTGGTTCCTCGCATCATTTCATCCATTTTTTATTTTTTAAATTTCTTTTTTAGATTTTCATCATTATATCTCTATATTATACATTCAAATGTTGCGCGAATATAGAGATTGATTACGGGCTCCATCCAAAAGGGTCATTTTTAGCAATTTGTTATTGTTAAAAAAATGACTGTACGGATGGAGGTCGTAGGATTATCTGTTTCGCACTTTGGGTTGTCTGTTAGAAAATTACTGTCCGGATGGAGGTCGTAGGAGTTTCTGTTTTTGACGAAATTCGAATGGTATATAGGAGGGATATAGGGATGAATATACATGGTGTTATTTTTCAAAAAAATAAAAAAAATTGCCCAAATAAGATGGGGGCAGCCACATATGACCCTATATATATATATGTATATATGAGGATAGGGAGTTGATGACAAGGGAATTTGCCAAGGTCGTATCTTTCCACAAGACGGAGAGACAGTCGCTGAGTTGACCTCAGACAGACTCCCAGATCGATCAACAATTAACCCACAATCAATGTATGCAATGAATATAAAAAATGTGGAGTTAAAACTTATTATAACTCTACATTCAAATGTGTATAGGTGTAAGTACAGATAGAGGTCGAACACTGGGAGGCGAAAGGGTGGATGGTGGAATTGATTGCGCAGTTATTCAATTCTATGTTCAGGTCCAGTTCTTATTGTTTTTGTGGGTTTTTAATTTTTCTATTTATTTTATTTTATTTTTTTTTGTTTTTATAATTTTTATTTTGCTTTTATATTATATATATATTTAAATATTTTTTATTATATAATATAGCTACACATATAAAGAGGTACATATATAAGAGAAGAGGGAGAAGTAGTATAAGGATACATATAGATATATATTCAAAATGTATTAAATATCATATTTTTAGGCTTTTTAGATTTTTCTAATTTTTTTGTTATTTTTCCGGGATTTTGCTAATTTTTATGTATTTTCAATTCAAAAATGTCCCTAACAAGGGACTAATTAAATAGCCCGCAAATAATTTGGGTTCTAAAATATGAAATAAGCCCAAAAATAACCCAAATTAGCTTTAATACATAAATAATAATATATATAATTATAAAATAGGAAAACATATTTTTGGTATTTTTAAAGGGTTTTTATATATTTTTTAGGATTTTGGAGCTTCTTGAAATTTTTATATTTTCTTTTCCTATTTTTAGGGTTTTTCATTTTCTGGACTCAATATATAAATATATATATATATATATAAATATATCATATATAATTTTTTTGGAATTTTTCAAAATATTTTTATATTTTTTTTGTATTTTGTAAATTAAACAGTACAAAAATGGCTCCTTTCTCATTTTTAATAATTAGGAAAAATGCAAAATTTGTGAAGTAAAATATGGGCGTGCAAGAGCATCACATGAAACATCTATCCTAATTTTTCTGGATTTTTAGAAGCCTCATAGCTATTTTTAATAAATAGATCAAAGACACAGAAATAATACAGCCTAGCATGGGCATTTTGGCAAATAAAATGTCATCCAGGGGCATGGGTGCAAAAATACCTACAGAAATAAACATGTATTTATATTTTAGGACTAATTTCCAATATTCAAAAACCGCCAGGGTTGAAGTGCAAATTTCACACGCCTCACGTGGGACTGCACATGAGGCGCGGAAGGACCTAATGGTAATTCTATAAAGTTCAGGGTCCTTTCAGCAAAATTTACAATTTATTTACAACATAATATTTATTTTACAAAACTAAAAATTAAATACAAAAAAGACGAGGGCTGGATATGCAATCTACCCCCAATAGGCGCTTCATCCGACGGTTGATCTGCATCCACTAATCCACATGGCGCCTCCACGTGGGCCGATGACGGTTCGCGATCCACGGCTAGGATTAGGTCATCCAAGATGATCTGACGGTCTGAGTGCTGGAGGATCGGACGGCTGATCTTCGACCTGGGGCCTTCGTCTTCATCCAACGGCGGGGAGCACACGTGCAAGAACAGGGAAGGAAGCTCGCCGGGGCGAGCTTCTTCCGCCTAGATCTCGCTCCTCCGCCGTTCATCGCTGCACCTGAGGGTCCCATAAGCTTCCTGGCAGGATGCTTGATCGGTTGGAGGTGCTGGATCGGACCGAGGTACCCTGGAGTGACGCCACGAGCGGCGGGGAAGGAACGCAGCTCCAGGTACCTCCGCTGGCCTTGGAAACGTCTCCTGGTGCTCTTCAACGCACCTAACCTGCACAGGAGCAAGGCACGGCTCGAGGGCTTCACCCTCGACCTGGGGTTTGAAGCTGTTAGCGTTAAAATGGGCGAAATGGTGAAGCCTCCGGCGAGAGGCGGAGTTGAGGCTTCGGTTCGCAGATCTGGAGCAGATCTGGTTGGGCTGGAGTGGTCTGGAGGTGTAGAAGGCGAAGGGGATCGAACTGAAGGTGAAATGGTGTCGGAAAACGGTCGATGGCACGGTGAAGAAGTCGCCGGAGCGGAGCTCCGGCGAACTTCGAATTACCTTGTCTACGCTAATCTACTACTCTAAATGCGGAATAAAAGACAGAAATAAAATGCGGGAATGAAATCTATCTAAGAAATGTAAAAGGCGCAGCTCTTAAACCTGGGGGCCTCCAGGGAGCAGGGCGGACGCCGGAGCTCCGCCGCGACAAAACTCTCCTCCACCTTGGGCCGAACCGAGGTGCTGGGAAGCGCCTCCTGTCACGAGGGCTATCCCAGGAACTGATTCAAGCTTATTGAGAGGATGAAATTGGCCAAATTCGGCCAAGGGGGAAGAAGAAATTATTTATAGACATCCCAGGAGACCTTTATTGACTGGCTAAAATCGAAGAACCGGGGGTATGTACAAGTGATCTAAGTAGACGGCGACGATCATGATTCATCTGGGAGAAAAATCCGTGAAGAGACTGAAGGTGATGGAGCATCAGATCATGCGGGAAAATGGTAGAAATCAAGGGACGCGACATGTCTGACGAAAATCAGAGGCGTAGGGGGGAGTTGATCGGAGGTCAACACTCCCTGGCCCCTGATTGGTCCACATCGACCTGATCATGACCCTTTTATTTGATATATTAAATGAATTAATTAGATTTTTCGTATAAAATAAAAAATGTTTATAAATTAATGTAGTATTTATTTATGATTTTTATTTATTTTTTTGAAGTATTTTATTATGGTTTTATTAAAATAATGTATTTATATATATTTATTTTTATTTTGTTTATTTTATTTTATTATTTTATTTTCTTATTTTATAAATTTATAACTTATTTTTTGAGTATAAATATATTTTTATTTAATTTTTATGAGTTTATTTACATATTAAATAAATGTGTATATGCATATGTAGGTATACTTATAGTTATTTTACCTATATATTATATACATTTTATTTATTTAATTTATTTTATTTGTTTTTATTTTGGATTTGTATTTTTAATAACTTATGTATAATATATACATTATTATAAAAATATAGGCGAATAAAGAATAAGAGAATAAAATCCCCTTTTATTTATGTACATTCTTAACATAGGTATTTTGCCTATGTATTGCATAGGCTTATTTTATTTTATAAATTATTTTTAGTTTTCTTTTAATTTTAATATGTACATGTATCCTACACATTCTTTACAAGATTCTAAAAATATAAATTTATAGAAACAATAAATATTGAATAAAATGAATATTTTAATCAGTACTATATACAAGGAGGGTAAAAAACCTAACTTCTACAGATGAACTCCAAAAATTATGAAACCAATTTTATTAAAAAGTTCTTGGAAAGGTATATACAATTAAAGGGGAGTTTGGGTGATTTGGAGTTTTTATTTGCTAGATATGGGTCTGTGAAGTTGAGATTTTGGCTTTTTATTCTGTGTATAGAATGCACACTGGGTATTACTTTTATACAAACTCAATTTTGTAATTTTATTTACAACATTATCTACAACTTTTATGAACAAAGTTTCTTTATTTGATGAATAAATAATCATATACAAAATAGGTGCCAAAAATGCATAAATAAATGAATAAATAAATGAGGTATTTATTATATAATGGCCCTTATCTCCCCCTACTTTATTCCTTGTCGACCAATTCCATGCTGGCCTTGGTCTCGGGGTTCGGGTCATAAAATATTTGCAATATTTTATTCCATTTCTTTTCTTCCCTTTATTCTATAATTTTGGCATTAAAAACCTTGTTCTATGTACAATCACTACAATAAATAATGAATGCTATTATGTACAAATTGAGGCTATTTACATGCATTTGCTGGGGTTTTTAAGGCCAAAATGATAGAATAAAGGTGATGAAATGGAGATTCATCACCCCCCCTATACTTGCCTTTGCTAGTCCCTAGCAAACACTTATGCAATAAGTATAAAAGAATAAAGAATAAGAAGAAAAGAAAAGGCAAAAATAAAGAATTTAAAGAATAAATTGAATTGATCATGATTACTAAACTTATCTGCACAAAATCACAGTTTGGAGCTCAGGTTAGACCTTGGTGTGAAAATGTGTGTGGAACCTGGTTGGGAACCAAATTTAAAACACAACAGCCTTCGAGAGTCACAGAACTCGGTTCAAATCTCCTCAATAGCCAGGTCAGAACTAGCCTACATCATACGCAAACCCTTATGACTATGAAGCTGACTTGTACAGTGTAAGTGATAGTGGCTCTTCCCAACTGAAATGACAAAGGAACTGACTTCTCCAGAATGACAACCCAATGATTCCCCAATCCAGCCCTCTACCGTCAAGGAGCGGGGTATTCCCTTCTAAGTTCAAGTGGCATCCAACTCAAGAGGAGGGGGTGAAGGAGAGAATGGACAGTAGTCAGTGTAGCTACCTCTCCTGGGATGCAAGACCAGTGTTGTCAAGTCATCCAGCTGCAGGCTCACATGGTATAACTTTGATGCTCAAGCTTGCTTATTCAACATATATACATACTCCGGCAGGCACTTTTATTTTTATTTTCAAGCCTGTCCACTTTTTTGGAGTTTTTTTATTTTTTTTCAACATACTATTTACAGCAGCATTTACATAAGGACTTTTTCCTCTTGATCCAGAAGACTATCCCTCTTTTGAAGCTTTATTGCAACCCATACTCTCCTGTCATTCGACTTCATTGAAACTGGACCAGGTTGGGGTGCACTTCCCTCCCTAGATGAGGACGAATGTTTCCACTCGTGTGCGTCTCAGACTGGCAAATCCAACCCCCTCTCCACTCCAACTGAGTTGAGCCAAGTGAAAGGTGCAAGTGTCCAAGTTAGGTCACGGCCGACAAGAGTCATACGTGTGTTTCGAAAAGTACTAGTTAGTCCACTGAGGTGACTTGAACCCAGCCCTGATTTCTCAAAGAATTAAGTCTGAATAGACTTTAAGTACCTTAAACCTAGTTCCCATAAGGTTCCAGAGCAGTTAGGTGCAGTAAAGTCCAACCATGCTCCATCTTTGACTTTATTGGACTAGTTCAATCATCAAGCTCAAATAAAAGAATATGAATGCTATGCAAATGCTATTTACAAATATGCAAAGAACAATGCAATTTTTAAAAGAATTTGAAAACAAAGAGAGGAATTTTTACAAAGAATTTACGAATAAAAGAATTTTGGTACTCAAAATACGTACAACTATTTACACGGGTGTGCCGCTTTATTTACAAAGAATGAAGGATTTATAGATTTTAACAGAGTGATTTATTTAGGTGTAGATACAATTGATAAAGAATTTTATGTACTTTATTTTATTATTTATTTCATGATGCTTTTATTCCTCAAATTTATTGGAAAATTATTTTGAAAACTATAGTACAAAATAATTTTTGCAAATATTTACACAAAGCTATTTTGCAAAGATTTTTGCAGACACTATATATACCTTTTCACAATATTTTTACAACAATGTTTTCACAATCATTTGCAAATAGGTTTTCAAATCCTTTATTTCACACAAATAGAAAAATTTTGCAATCAAAATATTTTTACAAAGGTTGAATATATTTCACAAAAAGTTTCCAAACAGTTCACACCATTTTTCAAATCATTTTGCAAAAGTATTTTTAACCTGATTTATTAATCAGTATATACAAAAAGAATATGAGGAATAAGAAGCATTATTGATGAATTATATCTTATTTTTAGCCATATTTATTAATAATTATACGAAAGCATGAGTTATGGCTAAAGTATATACAGAGTATATACGACCCCCCTATACTTAGCATGAGCTATGTCCTCATAGATCGAAAAAGAAAAGAGAAGACATAACTCGTACTGAGTATAGACAAGTGTAAAGAATATAGAAATAAGAAATGAAGGAAATAGAAGTTGACCGTCCCCCCTATACTTAGGATCAAGTAATCCTAAGTATAGCAGACTGTACACAAAGCAGGGAGGGTCAAGGGTGGGAATAGACATATTAAAGAATTAACAAATCAAGGGTGCACCCCCTATACTTAGGACAAAGTACGTCCTAAGTATAGAAGACTGTCTACAAGAGGCGACACCTTTTATTTAGATACAGAAGATAGAAGAAGAAAAGAAGAAAAGAGAGATATATACAGATAGACGAAAAGATCGTGGAGAATATACGCATCACTCCCCCTATACTTAGGGTGAGATATCCCTAAGTAGAGGTAACAACAGGAGTGACGAAACTGAACGACGAAAGAACAACGCGGTGTGTACCCCCTATACGTAGGACAAGGTACGTCCTAAGTGTAGTCACAAAGATATGGCGACAGATCTAGGGCACACATAACATGCGGGAGAAAGAATGAACAAGGCACACATATATACAAGCGATGAAGAGACTGGTGAAGTACAGGATGATATCTGACAAGTGAATACAGTACTTGCGTCATTGTCTCCCTGTGAGAACGAGGACGCAGTCAGAAGGTAAAAAGACACCCAGATATACAGTCAGGTGGGTGTCGGCTACCGGGGACAACAGGTCGAAAGGATAGATATCGGGTTCGGTAGCATGAAGCAGTCAACCGGATCATAGGGTCAACATGAGGGAACAGAGCCGATACCGTAAGACCGAGAGGAAGAAAGAGCAGTATAAGCTCCTCCAGTCAATCACTGTCTCAGTAAGATATGGAAAGGTAAGGAACGAGAGACATCATGGCATTCGGTGGTCGTAAGGTCGGAAGATCACAGGAGACACACCGAATACCGCAAGACATGGCTCCACCCTGCGAGGGTCGTCAAGGTGAGCAGGCTCAAAGGAGACGGGGATCATACCCTAATCAGAAAACCTGGTCCAATGATCCGCAGATCGGATACACAATCAGAGAGGAGACCAAGTACACAGATCAGAAGACTTGGCTTCGTGCTCCCACAGACAGGAGACACCATAAATGAAACCAAGTACCTCGAAAATGATGTACTCTCCCGCAGATAACCCTCGGGGAGTAGTACATGCTATCATCGAATAATTAGTATAGAAGCTCACCCTTGCGAGGGTTGTCAAAGTGAGCAGGCTCAAGGGAGCCGGATCCATCGGACGGATCACAGCGACGGTCTCGGTAGGCGACAGATCGGCTACCAGCAGAAGAGACCGACAAATCAAGAAAATGTGGCAGCTTCCCGCAGATAACCCTCGGGGAGCTACGAGCTAGTCAAAGAATAATCAGAAAAGAGCTCATCCTTGCGAGGACCGTCAAGGAGAGCAGACTCAAAGGAGTCTGAACAAGTCGATCTCATGGCCCAACAGGTCAGGCACATAATCAGAAAGGGAGACCGAGTATACGAATCAGACGAATCAGCTTCGTGCTCCAACAGACAGGAGGCACCAGAAATGAGTGAAGCCGATCGTAAAGAAAGTGTCACATCCTTCCGCAGATAGTCCTCGGGAAGTGATGTGAGCTATATAGTGAACAATCAGAGTACCTCTCATCCTTGCGAGGGTCGTCAAGGAGAGAAAGAGGCTTAAAGGAGCCGGATCCATCAGACGGATACACAGAAAATGTGGCCTCGGTAGACGGCAGACCGTCTACCCGCAGAAGAGACCAAGAGAGCTAAAATGTGTCATAGCCTCTCGCAGATAACCCTCGGAGAGCTATGAACTAGGAAGTGAACAATTGGAACATCAAGGCTCGTCCTTGCGAGGACCGTCAAGGGGAGCTATCAGACAGTTGGCCCCATGTGCCGACAGATCGGGCACACAATCACAGAGGGAGGCCAGGCAATCATATTATCTGACTCGGTTTCGGGTCCCATGAAAATGGCGACCGAATCAGTGAATAAAATCGTAGTCCCAAAAATTATCGCATCCTCCCGCAGATGGTCCTAGGGGAAGTATGCGAGCTAGATCAATGTAGGTCGCGGGAATGCCGGCAAGTCTTCTCAGGTCCTCAAAAGCATTCAATCATTCATCGTTCGGAGGGCATAAGATTAGGCGAGGGAGCAAATAATCAGGTCATTCACAAAATGTACCTTAGGTCAATCAAATCTGGATGAGATGGCACAACATATCATAATGACTCTTCTAAGTGCCAAGGTGGATCAAAGAGTCAGGAGATCAATGAGGGGTCAATCAGGAAGATGAGAAATCATGCAGGATCCGCACACCTTATCAGGAAGTCCAAATTAGAATAATCAATCAATCGTCAAAGTCAAGATGGGTGGAACCTTAAGATAGATAGATCAATCAATACTCATGACATCATCATCAAATCATCGCATCATATCACATCCTTAACCCGGTGTGCGAGAACTAAAATTCCTCAATAATGTATCACACCTATGCTTTATGCATCATCAAAAATCCTCAAGAAGTCCATATGCATGTATCCAAAGTCAAATCCACCAAATCACTCTCAGCATCCTCAACATCATTGGCCCGACTTACTCAAATAATCTGTATACATAATCATCGATGCGAGCCTCATCAATATGCACAGCATTCCTGGGTAAAAGGGAGAGGTGATACGGGGTACACGAAGAAGATGGATAAGAAGGGTACACAATGGGGTGGAGAAGCTGATTGAGCATGCGTGCCAATATCACGGGTGGAAGAAGAGTGATATAGAGGGAACGAGGAGGGCGGGCGAGAAGATCGGAACATAGACAACATTGGGTGTTCCACACAAGGTGGGAACACCGCCAAAATGGTGGTCCGAAGAGCATGCTCTCCTCGAACCGGATAAGATGGGGATGATACAGAGAATACGAGGAAAGTGATGAAGAAGAGACAAATAATGGACTTGGCGAAGAATGATTGAGCTCAAGCGCCAATATCGCGACTCGATGCAAATGAGGAGATATATGTAGAAGAGAGGTAGAGAGACTCAAAGACGAAAAATGCATGACTCACACGAACGGAACCTACTACTCTAATAATGAAAGAAAAGCACAATGGACTCCAAGTCACAATCAAGACACAAGACAAACCCCCAATTCACCTACTCAACACAGTGAAGACCGTCAGGTGATGGTCATTTATCTTTTCAGTTTTAGAGTGAGGTGAGAATCACAAAGTTGTACAAACACATAAGAGGCTTGATAGGAGTTGGGCTCTACTCCTTAGTGTGTACGTGAGCAATTTAAAACGCATACAATGAGGAGGTTGCTCTCCCCAAGACAATGAATCCATTACGTTTTATTTTTAGGTCCAATAGAGTTAGCAGTCCCAATTCTATTTAAGTTATCACTTTTTTGGGTATTTTCAATGCACGTGCCTATCGAGGTTTCAATTTCCATTAAGCATCCTAGGTTGGCGAAAACAGAGGGAGAAGGTCGGAAAAGCCATGCAAGTCGGAAATCGATGATGCATGCTAAGTAAGAAGACTTACAGTGCTTCCCAGCTCTCTCCATGCGGGATACATAATAGAATTGAGACCTATGCTATATGCAAATGCAAGCCGAAGAAATCGCCCTAGGATAGTAACTGCTATTATCGTGAAGCACCACAAGTCGGTTACTTATCCTTAACCTAAAAGTCTGGTCTTGGCTTACCCCTCCTCTTCTCGACACACTCGAGTTCAGGAGTAGCGCTTGATGGGGCTCGCTCACGGCACACGGGTTAAGAGATAAATGAACAGATTGTTCGAATTTGACTAGATCCAAAACGCACTATAGGTACATGCAAATATATTTAGGGTGTTTGGACCTAATCTATCGGCAAGCAATTCCTAAGCTAGGGCTCATTCACACAAAATAATAAAAATAAAATAAAAAGAAAAGCGTCAAAACCGTCGAGGCCCCCAAGGGAACAATCCCTCGGGCAATGGACCTCGGGAAGTCGGAGTGTACCTGCGAGAGTCATGTATTATTACAATTCAAGTGTCGCTCTCTCACATAAATATTCATGATAAAATAAAATGCAACGATGAGACTGCCATCCAAAATTCTCCTCCATCTGTCTTTGATGCTCTCTCCTGTTGGCTGGTGTAGAGGAGCCAACTCCACCTCACTCGGGTGCATAGGACTTCCGAGGAATTCCTCCTTCGCTTGGCGGTCCCTTGCATCAAAGACAAATAAAGAGAGAGAGAGAGGGTCAAAACAGTCACAACAATATCAATCAATAATCAAACAAATAAATGAATAGAGGACATGAACAAAGAATTGAATAAATAAAGAAACAACCATACAAAGTCCGTTGCCTCCCTGGCAACGGCGCCATTTGATGACAGGGGAATTTGCCAAGGTCGCATCTTTCCACAAGGCGGAGAGACAGTCGCTGAGTTGACCTCAGATAGACTCCCAGATCGATCAACAATTAACCCACAATCAATGTATGCAATGAATATCAAAAATGTGGAGTTAAAATTTATTATAACTCTACATGCAAATGTGTATAGGTGTAAGTACAGGTAGAGGTCGAACACTGGGAGGCGAAAGGGTGGATGGTGGAATTGATTGCGCAGTTATTCAATTCTATGTTCACGTCCAGTTCTTATTGTTTTTGTGGGTTTTTTATTTTTTTATTTTATTTTATTTTATTTTATTTTTATAATTTTTATTTTGTTTTTATATTATATATATATTTAATATTTTTTTATTATATAATATAGCTACACATATAAAGAGGTATATATATATAAGAGAAGAGGGAGAAGTAGTATAAGGATACATATATATATATTCAAAATGTATTAAATATCATATTTTTAGGCTTTTTAGATTTTTCTAAATTTTTTGTTATTTTTCTGGGATTTTGCTAATTTTTATGTATTTTCAATTCAAAAATGTCCCTAACAAGGGACTAATTAAATAGCCCGCAAATAATTTGGGTTCTAAAATATGAAATAAACCCAAAAATAACCCAAATTAATTTTAATATGTAAATAATAATATATACATAATTATAAAATAGGAAAACATATTTTTGGTATTTTTAAAGGGTTTTTATATTTTTTTAGGATTGTGGAGCTTCTTGAATTTCTTATACTTTTCCTATTTTTAGGGTTTTTCATTTTCTGGACTCAATATATATATATATATCATATATAATTTTTTTTGGAATTTTTCAAAATATTTTTATATTTTTTTTTGTATTTTGTAAATTAAACAGTACAAAAATGGCTCCTTTCTCATTTTTAATAATTAGGAAAAATGCAAAAATTGTCAAGTAAAATATGGGCGTGCAAGAGCATCACATGAAACATTTATCCTAATTTTTCTGGATTTTTAGAAGCCTCATAGCTATTTTTAATAAATAGATCAAAGACACAAATATAATACAGCCTGGCAGGGGTATTTTTGCAAATAAAATGTCATCCAGGGGCATAGGTGCAAAAATACCTACAGAAATAAACATGTATTTATATTTTAGGGACTAATTTCTAATATTAAAAAACCGCCAAGGTTGAAGTGCAAATTTCACGCGCCTCACGTGGGACTGCACGTGAGGCGCGGAAGGACCTAATGGTAATTCTATAAAGTTCAGGGTCCTTTCAGCAAAATTTACAATTTATTTACAACACAATATTTATTTTACAAAACTAAAAATTAAATACAAAAAAGACGAGGGCTGGATATGCAATTTACCCCCAATAGGCGCTCCATCCGACGGCTGATCTGCATCCACTAATCCACGTGGCGCCTCCACGTGGGCCGATGATGGTTCGTGATCCACGACTAGGATTAGGTCATCCAAGATGATCTGACGGTCTGAGTACTGGAGGATCGGACGGCTGATCTTCGACCTGGGGCCTTCGTCTTCATCCAACGACGGGGAGCATACGTGCAAGAACGGGGAAGAAAGCTCGCCAGGGCGAGCTACTTCCGCCTAGATCTCGCTCCTCCGCCATTCATTGCTGCACCTGAGGGTCCCATAAGCTTCCTGGCAGGATGCTTGATCGGCTGGAGGTGCTGGATCGGACCGAGGTACCCGGGAGTGACGCCACGAGCGGCGGGGAAGGAACGCAGCTCCAGGTACCTCCGCTAGCCTTGGAAACGTCTCCTGGTGCTCTTCAACGCACCTAACCTGCACAGGAGCAAGGCACGGCTCAAGGGCTTCACCCTCGACGTGGGGTTTGAAGTTGTTAGCGTTAAAATGGGCGAAATGGCGAAGCCTCCGACGAGCGGCGGAGTTGGGGCTTCGGTTCGCAGATCTGGAGCAGATCTGGTTGGGCTGGAGTGGTCTGGAGGTGTAGAAGGCGAAGGGGATCGAACTGAAGGCGAAATGGTGTCGGAAAACGGTCGATGGCACGGTGAAGAAGTCGCCGGAGTGGAGCTCCGGCGAACTTCGAATTACCTTGTCTACGCTAATCTACTACTCTAAATGCGGAATAAAAGACAGAAATAAAATGCGGGAATGAAATCTATCTAAGAAATGTAAAAGGCGCATCTCTTAAACCTGGGGCCTCCAGGGAGCAGGGCGGACGCCGGAGCTCCGCCCTGACAAAACTCTCCTCCACCTTGGGCCGAACCGAGGTGCTGGGAAGCGCCTCCTGTCACGAGGGCTACACCAGGAACTGATTCAAGCTTATTGGGAGGATGAAATTGGCCAAATTCGGCCAAGGGGGAAGAAGAAATTATTTATAGACATCCCTGGAGACCTTTATTGACTGGCTAAAATTGAAGAACCGGTGGTATGTACAAGTGATCAAAGTAGACGGCGATGATCATGATTCATCTGGGAGAAAAATCCGTGAAGAGACTGAAGGTGATGGAACATCAGATCATGCTGGAAAAATGGCAGAAATCAAGGGACGCGACATGTCTGACGAAAATCGGAGGTGCAGGGGGGAGTTGACCGGAGGTCAACACTCCCTGGCCCCTGATTGGTCCACATCGATCAGATCATGACCCTTTTATTTGATATAATAAATGAATTAATTAGATTTTTCGTATAAAATAAAAAATGTTTATAAATTAATGTAGTATTTATTTATGATTTTTATTTATTTTTTTGAAGTATTTTATTATGGTTTTATTAAAATAATGAATTTATATATATTTATTTTTATTTTGTTTATTTTATTTTATTATTTTATTTTCTTATTTTATAAATTTATAACTTATTTTTTTGAGTATAAATATATTTTTTGTTTAATTTTTATGAGTTTATTTACATATTTAAATAAATATGTATATGTATATGTAGGTATACTTATAGTTATTTTACCTATATATTATATACATTTTATTTATTTAATGTATTTTATTTGTTTTTATTTTGGATTTGTATTTTTCATAAGTTATGTATAATATATACATTATTATAAAAATATAGGTGAATAAAGAATAAGAGAATAAAATCCCCTTTTATTTATGTACATTCTTAACATAGGTATTTTGCCTATGTATTGCATAGGCTTATTTTATTTTATAAATTATTTTTAGTTTTCTTTTAATTTTAATATGTACATGTATCCTACACATTCTTTACAAGATTCTAAAAATATAAATTTATAGAAACAATAAATATTGAATAAAATGAATATTTTAATCAGTACTATATACAAGGAGGGTCAAAAACCTAACTTCTACAGATGAACTCCAAAAATTATGAAACCAATTTTATTAAAAAGTTCTTGGAAAGCTATATACAATTAAAGGTGAGTTTGGTGATTTGGAGTTTTTATTTGCAAGATATGGGTCTGTGAAGTTGAGATTTTGGCTTTTTATTCTGTGTATAGAATGCACACTGGGTATTACTTTTATACAAACTCAATTTTGTAATTTTATTTACAACATTATCTACAACTTTTATGAACAAAGTTTCTTTATTTGATGAATAAATAATCATATACAAAATAGGTGCCAAAAATGCATAAATAAATGAATAAATAAATGAGGTATTTATTATATAATGGCCCTTATCTCCCCCTACTTTATTCCTTGTCGACCAATTCCATGCTGGCCTTGGTCTCGGGATTCGGGTCATAAAATATTTGCAATATATTATTCCTTTTTCTTTTCTTCCCTTTATTCTATAATTTTGGCATTAAAAACCTTGTTCTTTGTACAATCACTACAATAAATAATGAATGCTATTATGTACAAATTGAGGCTATTTACATGCATTTGTTGGGGTTTTTAAGGCCAAAATGATAGAAAAAAGATGATGAAATGGAGATTCATCAGGAGTATGCACCTAGATGCATGTAATTCTTCATGCACCCGGGCCTATAACTCCCAAATATTTTTACTTTTCTGAAAAAATACCGTCATGTATATTCATCTGTATATCCCTCCTGTATGTCATTCCAATTTCGTCAGAAACAGAGACCCCTACGCCCACCATCCAGAACATGTCGATTACAGCAATTCTTAGACCATTAAAATAACGTGTTCTAGATGGAGGATATAGGGGTCTCTGTTTTTGATGAAATTGGAATGACATACAGGAGGGATATATAGATGAATACACATGACGGTATTTTTCAGAAAAGTAAAAAATATTGGGAGTTATAGGCCCGGGTGCATGTAGAATTACATGCACCTGGGTGCAAACTCCCTATCATATATATATATAGACATACACACACGCACGCGTACATATATATATACATATATATATATACATATATATATATACATACATACACATACATATATATATATACATATATATATACATATATATAGGGGCTTATCCAATGGGCCCTGTGCCCATTTGAGATGAGATGAGCCCACTCATATTTTACCAATATTTTCCATCATTTTGAGTTCAATGCTTATTTATTTATAATTATTATATCATATTCTTACTATTAGTAACTATTTTCATATAAAGAAGATCTTAGATTCACAAGAAATGGTCATTAGTAAGAATAAAAATGAGACTAGTAATACAAATAATAATACAATCATTTTGTATGAATTTAAGGTTTTTTTCCTGAAAATAGTTACTAGTAGTAAGAATATGATATAACACTTGTAAACAAATACCTATTAAGCTCAAAAAGATAGGAAATAAAGGTAAAAAATGAGTGGGCTCATCTCACCTCAAATGGGCACAGGGCTCATTGGATAATTTCCCTATATATATATATATATAGGAAATATTTCAGATGAGTTGCACCTTTCCTTGCTATATGGAAAGCCACGAATATTGGCCGTCTGATCTGCATCTACGGCCATCATCTGTCCATATTCACTCATGCGAAACCACGCTAAACCATCTGAAAAAACCACTCCCGGTTTTCTATATTTAGCAAAACAGTATTATGACTCAATCACTCTTCCGAATTTCGTTGTTTTTTTAATAACTATCCCTTAAATTACGGTAATTGGTTTTATACTAATTTTAATTCATTTTTCTAACGCATATGCTTTTGCATCCACATTCGATCTTCATCCCATGGACGATTCCTATTCTTCAGCAAGCGATGATTCTGCATCGGAGTTTATGTCTAACTTTTATGAAGAAAGATGCCAGGTTATTATATTATATTTATTTGTTGTTCTTCAAAAAATATTTCGATTTGATGTATATAGTTATTTTTTGTAACAGGAAAATATCACTGAAGATTCAGGTCATCTCAATTCTGATATCGGTTCTCTCTCCTCAGGTGTTGTTATTATTATACAAATTTTTCATTTTACTAGTATTAATATGATTTTTATCTAATCATTTCATTTGTTCTTCAATTTGTTCTCAAGTTATGTTAAATTGTTCTATATTATTGACATTATACAATAATACATGCCTATATTTTATTATTATTCGACATATTTTACAATATATTCATTTAATATAATTTATATAATTTCACGATCCATTGTACAATATTTGATTGTATTATACATTATATTAATTTATTTTACTATTTCTTAATATAATTTACACAATATTTTCATTCTTTGTATTATACCAGTACCTTTTTTACGCAGTAATTAATATCATAGTCCATTGTAAAATATTAATCTAAATTGTACATTTTATTGCTCTATATTTATTTTTCTTAGTTTAGTTTACGCAATCTCACTTTCTTTGTATTTTAACAGGAACTCTATGGGGTGCCATACGTTCCAGAGATATTGCACAAGAATGTCTTCCAAATATTGAGGTAATGAGATACCACATAATCTGTTTTTTTTTGTTTTTTTAAGTAAATTTTTTATTGTGTTATTTTTATATTAGGATATTGGAGAAAAAAATCACATATACAGAGTGCCTAGCAACTGATGCATCATTTTCAGGTAATATTATTAATATGTAAATTTAATAATTATACAAACAATATATATTCATAGTTCCTAAAGTTATTATTGTTAATATTTTTCAATACTTTTCGATATATCTGGGAAAAACATCATTAGTTTTAACACGTTTTTCATTTTTATTAAAATAATGCAGTTGATCCAAGTTCCCCAATCGCAAACTGTTCTAGTTATCAGCATATACCCACTGTTGGTATGGTTTTTGGTTCCATTGAACACGCATATAATTTTTATGAAGCTTATGCTACAAGAGAGGGTTTCAATGTACGCAAAAGTAGCACAAGACATAGAGTTGATAGAGTAACTAGAAACAAGACACCGGTGTTTAAGAGTTTTGTATGTTGGAAAGAAGGAAAATCAAGAGCTTCCTCATCAACAAGAGATGGTTTCTTAGTTGACAGTGATTGTAGCGATGAAAGTATGTTTGAAAGATCGGAGAGAGCTGTTGGTGTTGTTCGAACTGGTTGTAAGGCCATGATGTCGGTTAAATATAGGTTTGTTGATCATGACTGGATAGTGGTTTGTTTCAATGAAGAGCACAATCATAACCTTGTATCCCCCAGCAAACGGCTATATCTTCGTGCCAATAGAAAGTTCTCTAAAGCTGCTAAAATGCTTATCAAGTCCATGACTGATGTTAATATTCCTGCCTCAAAACAATCGGCATTTTTGGATAACGGTTTCATTACAAACAACAAAGTGGGTGGCATTGTGCGTGATATATACAACCTTAACAGGGATGAGAGAAGACGTCGTGATGGTTTGGATGCAAAACTTGTGTTAGATCTCTTTGATAACTGTAAAAAGTTGACCCCTGAATTTTTTTACTCTTATCAAACTGACGAGGACAATAGGCTCACACATTTATTCTGGGCTGACAGTGTATCCATCGAAGATTACAAGGTTTTTGGTGATACAATTTCGTTTGATACGACATATAGAACCAATGAATACAAATTAATATTTGCATCTTTCTGTGGAGTTAACCACCATGGTTGCTCAATTTTTTTTGGCAATTATCAACAGAGAAACAACAGAAAGTTTTACTTGGTTATTTAATCAATTCCTTGATGCTGTTAGAAAACACCCTATTTCTATAATCACTGATGAAGATCCAGCAATAGGTGCTGCAATCCGTATTTCATTTCCCAACACTGTTCACAAGTTTTGTACATGGCATATTATGGCAAAGCTGAAACTTAAACTGGGTAGACTGAAGGAAATTGTCAAGGCTCTTAAAACATTCAGCCGGCTTGTTTGGCGGAGTGAGTCTATTGATCAATTTGAAGATGGTTGGTCAGCAGCCATTTCTGAGTTTGGATTGAGTGAGAATAAATGGTTAGCAGAGAAGTATGAAATAAGACAGAAATGGATAAATGTATATACAATTGACACATTCTTTGCTGGGATGCGTAGCACTCAAAGGAGTGAAAATATGAACTCATTTTTACAAAATTCTATTACTAAACAGAACACTCTTTTAGAGTTTGTTTCTAGATTCCAGACAGCCATCCAGAGGTTAAGAGAACGTGAGAATGATATGGACCATGATTCAAAGACTAGAAGGCCTAAGTTAAGAACCAAATGGACTTTGGAAGAACAAATGGTTGATGTTTATTCGAAAAGGATTTTTTATAAGTTTCAGAAAGAGTTGAAGGAGTTAATGATGTTAAACGTTCGTGTTTCTGAAATAAAAGATGGATCGACATGTTACAATGTTTCATCAATCGATAAGTCTGTTAGAGATAGAATAGTTTCTGAAATTCATCAGACTGATTATCTATCTTGTGAATGCAAAAAAAATGAAATTTCAAGGAATACCATGCAGGCATTTACTTGCTGTTATCAAGTTCAGAGGAGATTCATTTCTTTCAAGTTCTTTTATCATGCCCAGATGGACCAGGAATATTAAGAGTTCTGGGAATTATCCAATCTACAACCAAAATCCCCAACATGAAAGGTCTGGACAGTTAAACGATATATGTTCTCAGATTGTTGCTGAAAGTAGCGTAGAATATGATGATATTTTCTTTCTCGTAAAAGCAAAGCTTCTGAAATTGCTCGAAGAAGTTCATAGTTTAAATTCAAAAAAAAGATTATCAAATGTATCACAGGATCAATCTCATTTGGAAAATCATGATAATAATAACCATGTACTTGTCCCTGTTACTGCAAAAACAAAAGGTAGTGGAAGGGGAGGAAGACCAAAAGGTTCAGGCAGTCGCCGAATTTCTCAACAAGAATTAAAAAGGAATAGAGGCAGACAATGCAAAGCTTGCATGAAGTATAATGTTGGTCATGATTCTAGGAATTGTCCTTCAAACAAGGTTCAAGCAACTTCAGACTGGTATGCAGGGTTAAGCTGTTTATTATTTTTATTTTGGTTTGTTGTTGATATAACCTAAAATTTTTTTCGCAGCGATGATTCAGGACAGGCAGATTCACAATAAATATATTGCAAAGTACTTAAATGCGAGGGGGTATATTTTTAACTGACATTTTGGTTACTTTATAAATTTTTATTCGTCTCTTTAGATTTAATATTTTGTTATTACAGAGTTTAACCAGTACAACATATTCAGATATCACATACATAGTTGTTTTTATACAATATGTTTGATTTACTGATGTATTCTGCTTTTTCTTTGCAGGATCTTATTGATCAACCTGGAAGAGGTCATAGTTGCAGCTATTTTAGAATATAGACCGATGTTTAAAGTCACTTTCTATTTATTTTTTTCCATATAACAGTGTGTTGACTGTTATATATTTATTGCATGATCTGATGTTAATCAAACGATTGGTAGTTATTTTTGTTTTCATGTGATGAGTTTTTCTGGAAACATTTGAATGTAATATATATGACTGAATTAGTCAGACATTGTATGTTCCATATTGGCTATTGTTCAGTATTATTATCTCACAAAAAGTTTTGTGGTTGTCAAATAATACATCGTTTGGATTCAAAAAAAGATTAACAAAATATATATAACTCTTCGAAATATTTGTTGGTAATGATTAAGTTAACAAGTTAATGAAAAAAGATTGTCTAAGCGACACAACGTTCAAAATTTAATGTAAAATAAATTAATTTATTGTATAATACGATACATTATTGTGCAAAACAAAATATTTATTGTAATATCTAGTTAGTTTATATATGAGGTGTGATTTATGTGGATTTATTTTGTTCAGATTTTAACGCTATCTGATTATTTGATGTTATTTTCAAAATTAAAGGAATATATTATTTTATAAAAGTTCCTCATTCTAATTAACTTAATTCTTCGTACCAGATCCATATATCCTTAAGACTGCAAGTCAAAAGATTATACAGATATCAATATATTTAAGACCATGATAATGCATTCATTGATCTGTATATTTGATATCCCATTTTGAACAAAATCATTTTTTTACATGTTAACACAAGGTTGTTACAATGTAAAAATGACTGTCTTCCATGTAAAAAATATTATCTAAGTGAAACAATGTTCCCAATTTAATGTACATTAAATGAACATATTGTGTAATAACATTCATTATTGTACACAGTAATTAACTTATTGTAATATATAGTTAATATATATGAGGTTATACAGATCCATAACAGTCGAAGTCAGAGGTTTATACAGATATCAATATATTTAACACCAATATAATGCTTTCATTGATTTGTATATTTAATATGTATAATGATTTACGTATAATGGATAAATATCAAATATTGATTTTTTACATTGATGTGTTAAACAATCAATATCAGTATTGAAGTCATGTTTCAGTTATATGCATATTACAATCAGAAGAACATCACAAAATACAATTCATGCACAAAAAACTTAAAAAAAGACGTTACATGGCTGAATTATCTAAGGTAAATAAATTAAACTAAACAAAATTGTTTTGCATTCCATGAAATACCTATAAATACAACATTGTTCCAGGAAATACTTCTAAACACAAAAAACTAAATATTGTTTCAGGAAAGTAAATTTCAACACTATTAAACATATAAGAAATATGTCTTGACGTTGTTTTGAAAACAACATGCATCATCATCTCTCAATTAATTTCCAGCTTCATTGTCAACGTGTCCGCATGTCAAAAGAGTACATGCAATTTCGGCCCTGAACCTTGGAATGTCCTCAAAGCTGAAGTCCAAAGCCCTTCCTTCACACAAGTATTCCATTGTCTTCATCACGTAGACACCGCAATCCAAGCTGTGAGGAGGTTGTTGCGGGCTGTCAACCACATATATTATATCCCAATCATTCATTGTTTCGTCCACCAAGACCATGCCAAAGCATTCGCACATCCATCCATGCTATAAAATATATTGTTAAATTCCTTCATAACCAAAAGATTGCTTTAATGTAAAAATGTTGAAAATACACATACCCATTTTTGTGCATCCTTTTTGTGAATTTTTGATCCTCTCATTGAGTTATATGCATATAATTTCCTCGCCATGAAGTCTGCGACCAGGAGATGCCAGTGATTCTTGGTGTGTATAACTGTGAAAACCTTAGATAATCCAACCAGCCTTTCATCATCCAATTCATGAAGGCTGTCCAGATGGTTCAACTCTTCCTTTGTAGCTCTATCAACCGTATTTACAAAATATTGCTGCATGATGAAGATTTAAGTATTATGTTATATTATTAGAATTACATGACATTGTAGTGACTAACCATCTTGTAAATAGGTGTGAATAGGAATGGCATTGTGTCTCCGGTACAATATCTGTGTCGCAGAACATCCATGAACATTTCCAAAATCTGTACTCAAAGTAAATGTATCATCTTAGTATTTTTCCAATATTTAAAATATGAAATAAAATTATTTGATTACGCTATCTTCAATCATTTTTTCATATAAAAAATGATAAATTTCTTTTCCCTTGCAAAAGATTCCAAGCGGCGTGAAGTATGTGGCGTTAAATCTGCAGGTTTCATAAAGAAAAGATTAAAATGTAATTACATATTTATTTAAAACATACAATTCTATCTTAAATTCTAACTTACTTGTCTGCCGGGTCTCTTAGAAAGTCCTGAATCAATCTCCTTTGATCCTCGCTTATGTTTTCGTATCCGATAAAGTCAGTTGCCGGATCACATAGATACTGTAAATTGTAGTTACACAGAATATTTAAACAAGTATTTATTATATCTGTAATTATTTAATATTTATTCTCAAGAAGATCTATAAATCATTTCATGATAAAGAATTAAGTCCCAATACACACCTCGTGGTCTGCTTCACTGTGAATAATTTCTCTTGTATCACGGACATCTCTTTTTGCTGCATTCCGCTCTTTAACTCTTTTAGTCAATGAGCTAGGATGCACTTCCGATCTCTCCTTCCTTTTCTTCCTCGGTGCTATTTTATTTTTCTCTGTTACAATGGACTCATGCTCCCCAATACCAAGATCAAAACATGGAATAGACTCTCTATTGGTTAAATTAATTTCAGCTTCATGTTCTGCATCCATCTTTTGTTCAATTTCAGATATGTTTTCCACCACAAGTGTATTTTTTTGTGCATCAGCTTCAGTCGCATTCTTCTCTCCTTCCATTGTCATGATCTCATTGATTTCTCTGTCAGCTTCAGCTTGTGTCTATTTTCCCAGTTTGCCTCTCAGTTCATCATTCTCTTCTTCCAATCTTCTTAATTGAATCTCATAAGATGCAATTTTTGCATCCTTATCATTGTGCATATCACTCAATTCTTCGACTAGCTTCTGCAACCTGTCTATTTCTTTTGAAAAATCGTCACACATGCATCGTTTCTCAGACCCCTTTCCAGCTCGAATGGTAGTCTCTTGATTCAGACTTTTTACAATTTGAAAATCTCCCCTCTTGTATCTCCCTCTCCTTGCAGGACCATCTTCTGGAACTTTTATTCGGGTGCGGAGGTTTATCTGTGGTCTTCTAACGGAGAACCCGTATTGAATGAACCTTTCATACGGGAAAACATATTCATCTGATCCTATTTTGAATATCTCATTCTTTTGTGGGTTCAAACCTCCTAAAATCTGATATAGTTGAAGTATAATAGTTAACTGTCTATACTTTAAACTTCTAGTATTTACAACAATACACAATATATAGTTATATCTAGTGTCATATAATATTGCATACATGTTCATTGTTGAGTGAAGCTATCCTTCTCGACAAACCTTTTATTGAGCCTGCCCATTTCCGTATTCTTGGACGTAGATCTCTGTTGACGACAAGGTCCTTGCAACAGTATTCTAACATCCATACCTGTTATAAATTTAAAAAATCTTGATTAGTTTCAAACTATATTAATAATTATACAAAAACATGTCTACTTACGTAGAGGCATGCTACACATCCTGTGAGATATCCAAGTGTTGTTCTCGAAGATCCTTGCCGCCTTTGATTTATTCTATGCCGCACATCTTCCATGTTGAACAAAAGCATTTTTGCTACAGCATCTGACCAGTTGAAAAATCGGGTATCTTCCAAAGATTCTACGTAATGGAGTAAGTCTCGTGGGAAAGAGTACCCACAGTCTGGGAACAAGAAGGTCGAAAACATGAACAATATCAAACAAGTGACGTATAGAGCTACCGAGCCATCATCATCTCTATCGTAGAAATCCATCAAAATATTGACTAATTTCTTTCGATTGAAAATCATCCCAGCATCAAATATCTCTTCTGAGATATAGCTCTTCCACTGTAGGTGTCTTCCTTTAACAGTCACTATAAATCCCGTGCTTGGAATCCCTAATATTGCTCCTATGTCTTCGTCGGTGAAGTTTAGAACCCTGTTCCCCAATTTGAATTGTCGTCCTCCTTGATATTGCTCTACAATCCATTGAAGAACCCTCCTTTCGATATCAACCTTCCCAATGTTTATTAATTTAGAGAATGCAGTCTTATTGAGAAGACTTTGTTGCTTTGCTGTTGGTCTATGTGCATCTATGTATTGAACAAAATGCTCAATAAAGCATCGGTGCTGGATATATCCCTTACCTTTAAAGAAGTATACATATAATTAAATTATTTTTACATACAACACACAAAACAGATGTAACAACTAGAAACTACAAAAATTTATAAAGGGATATATAATATCTATCTTACTGTCATATTTCTCTGTCATGCATTCTTCAATATGCTCATCTTCTTTGTCAGTTTTTTTTCTCAGGCCTTTTCCCATCACTGTAACTCACAAATAACAAATACATCATATTAATAGAATATGTGTAATGATATTATTTGAAAATACATTCATGTACCTTTCATCACCAATGAAGTTGTTCGGTTTGAATCAGCTTCTTCATTCACTCTGTCCTCATCGGTAGAATTTCCTGTTAAGTCTTCCTTCATATTTCTTGGCCCCCTGATTTCTTCGAAATCTGATTCACTGCTGCTCATCTCTACAATTTTTTCATTAAGATTTCTTACACGTTAACACTTAATGATCTTATTGTTAAATTTTTTTTCCTTAAGATGCCTTAATGTGTAACTCTTAAACTAACATTTACTGTATGCATGATTAACTATAAATTTATTCATCAGACAATGATCGTATTTTTAAATTTTTTTTCTTTTGCTTTCGACCATCAGTATTGATAGGTTTTATTGTTTACATGATTTTGTCTGTCCTAGTTTAACAAATTAAATTGTAAACATCAATTTATAAATCGTTCAATTAAAAATCCATCATTTGCAAATAAAAGATAAACAAATGGTATAAAAATCTACATTGTTCAGTTTCATTTTGTTCGTAGTAATTTTTTTGAAACGAAATACTAAGATATCTAATCAATATATCATCATAGACTGATATCTGACCTGGATGTCGTCTTCTCAGTATCGATGTATTTCAGCCTTTGTCGTCGTCGTTCGAAGTCGAGAAACACCCTAGGGTTCTTGAGTCGCTTTGCCTTTCGCGGTGGGAGGGAACTCTGTTTCGCTCTCCTTCTAACCGATGGCGGAAATCACGGTGTTAAAGTCCACCTATTTATTACTTAGAGTTATTTAAGTAAATATATTTATGTAGTTGTATTAGAAATAATTAATAATTAATTACATTAGCTTAGCTAAAAATAGAAACATGTTGTTCCCAAATATTCCTATACCGTCAAATTTCAAATTTTTTTCCGCCATTGTTCATTCGACTGTCAAAATTCAAATTTTGTTCTGCCATTGCTCATTCGGCAATGTCTGCATCTTCTTCACGGTTCCAGGTTTTATTTCTTTCGTTAATCTTCATCCTTTTCAAATGCTATCTTTTTAAAAATTTTAGAGGATCATTCTTATTTACATCGTTGTTAATACATAGTTTAGAGAGATTTATTAAAAAAATTTTATTTAAATTTAGAATAAAAATTTTTGTAGTATGTCATGCTAATTGAATCTATTCAAAAACTTCTCGTTTATCAAATTTCAATATGTGGTAAGTGTTTTTTTTTGTCTAATAGCCAATGTAATATGTATACTAAATAATGAAAATGTATAACAAAAATACAATTCTTTATCAAGTACACGATCTATTATATAGAATTATTCATCCTCTAAGTAATCGAAGATCGACATTCTTATCAGTTATTTGGATATATTATTGTTTACGTTACAAGTTTTATCTAATTGCTCAATATTTTATTTTATTGGTATGTATTGTAATATACGTGATATAATATACATGTTGGTTGAGCATTGAATAAGATTTTTAAGATATATATTGTATTTTAATATTTTAAATTGTAAATATACGTCAATTATAGTAAATTAACGCACTCATCAGTTGAGGTTTCAATCTTTTTTTCTATTTTTATTTACAGTGTTAAGTATTTTCTTAGAAATATTTATTTTTGCTACTGGTAGAAAAAGTTTCAATTTTGGTATGCATATATTGTTGTTTATATTGACATATTGTAAATTGGAGAGACATATTTCATATAAATGCTTATTATTGCATTAAAATTTTCAACAATTTCTTAAAATCAGTGATTTTTTTGTATACCTTTGCAGTTTATTGTATTGTATGTTAATCTTTAGTAAATTTTGCCAATTTAATCTAAACATACCGACAATAACATTTTCCAAAAAGCATGTTATTTTAGATTTTTTCCTATATTACCAACATTTAATTCAATATATATGTTTTCTGTGTAATGTGTTATACTGTAGAAATTAGTACAATATGACGCTATATCTCATTTGTGTGCTAGGCAACGTAATCCAATCCTCATTTATTGCAAATATGGAAGACTTAATTTTGTATTCCTTGTTGTTGTTTTGTATAATAGTCCTTATTTTTGTAAGTAGTAGTAATTTAAAGAAACACATACATCTTAACAATTTTTGGGTCGTCCATTTGAGGTAATTTTGACTTATGGTGTAAAGTTCTGTTAAAGGAATTTTTCCTTTTCGATATGGTTGTACAAATTAAAACATTAGTGTGCACGTATTGTGTTATACTTTTTAATATAGTAATTGAAAGAGTTATATGTTATATAAATGTTAAAAATTTCAATTTATATGGAAATAATTTAAAAATGGCATGACTTTCTTTTGTATTATTCTGCACTGTATTGTATTGTGTGCTGTTATATTGTAAATCATCGTAACGTAATATATACATACCGACAATTGCAGTTTATAATATGTATGCTCTATTCTAGATTGACCCATTGTTCCAACATGTAATATATTTTGGTTTTTCATTATATTGTGTCATAAAACAAACATATATTATATTCTAAAGATATTTGTCATTATAATGATATCAATTGTATTTCAGAAAACAATTTTTAATGTATGTCAGCATCTATATTGTATTCCTCTGCACCGTATTGTAATGTAGTATTTAATTTTGTAATTGACAGTAATTTTATTTAACACAACGTCATTGATAGTTTACAGGATGTACGTTATCGATAAGTCTAAAAACAATTTTAGGAAAGTTTTTTAATACTAATTTGAAGTAATCATAGAAATTTTTGAATATTCGAAACTTTAAAAAATATTTCCTTCTTTTGTTAGGCGCTCAATCTCCTCCTTAATCTTAGCTAATTAGTTAGTTCGAAAATCACTCCTACCTTTTTCTTGGTGGTTTTAATCTCATCCATTAGATCCCCATCTTATGGTCATTATGAGTGGCTTTCCAAGCACCAAGGAAAGGTGCACCTCATTGGAAGGGCCCTCTATATATATATATATATAGAGAGAGAGAGAGAGAGAGAGCGGGGGGGGCGATCCTGTGAGAGCCAAAATTGGTAAGAGCATGAGAGGAGTGATTCTGGACTACAAGATTCAACCAGGAGAGAGAAGACAATCTTGTCGTTCAGAATCACTCCTCTCATGCTCTCACCAATTTTGGCTCTCACAGAATCGCCCCCCCTTTCTCTCTAGAGAGAGAGAGAGAGGGAGAGAGAGAAGGAGAAAGAGAGAGGGGGGGGGGTTGGGGAGCTTGTACCATGGTGCATGTAACTTTTACATGCACCGATGCCCTAAACGTTCATTTTTTAAAATGAAACCTTAGAAATTTACTTAGAACATATTAGTGGAATATACATTTTAAATTTTGTATGAAACGGACATTCCTAACTTGTTTATCTGGAAGGGTAAAATTTCAGCAATTATGAGACCGTTAAAATGCCATAATCTTGATGGATGGGTTAGAGGTATTGAATTAAGTTTATTTTTAAATGACATCATGCTGATATATAGTGATCTAAATCCTACATGGTTTCATTTCAAAAAAATATCAAAAATTTGGTTATTTATGGCACCGATGCATGTAAAGTTACATGCACCATGGTGCAAACTCCCCAACCTCATATGTGTGTGTGTGTGTGTGTGTGTCTGTGTGTGTGAGAGAGAGAGAGGTGATAGGGAGTATGCACCCAGTTGCATGTAATTCTATATGTACCCGGGCCTATAACTCCTAAATTTATTTACTTTTTCGAAAAATACCGCCATGTATATTCGTCTATATATCCCTCCTGTATGTCATTCCAATTTCGTCAGAAACAGAGACCCCTACATCCTCCATCCATAACAGGTTGATTACAGCAATTCTAAGACCGTTAAAATAATGTGTTCTAGATGGAGGATGTAGGGGTCTCTATTTCTGATGAAATTGGAATGACATATAGGATGAATATATAGATGAATATACATGGCGGTATTTTTCGGAAAAGTAAAAAAATTAGGAGTTATTGGCCCGGGTGCATGCAGAATTACATGCACCTGGGTGCATACTCCCTATTATATATATACATATATATGGGGAAAATGGGGCTGCCCCCTAGGGGTAGCCAACATGGTTGACCCACCCCATTTTTCGTAATTTTTTTATTTTTTTGGAAAATATCACCATGTATATTCATCCTATATCCCTCCTATATGTCATTCGAATTTCGTCAGAAACAGAGACTCCTATGGCCTCCATTAGACGCCGTTTTTTTAACAGTCGTAGGATTTTTTAAATCGACCCTGTCTGGATGGAGGCTGTATGAATCTCTGTTTCTGACGAAATTCGAATGGCATATAAAAGGTATATAGGGATGAATATACATGACGATATTTTTCAAAAAAAAATAAAAAAATTACCCAAAAATGAGGCGGGGCAGCCATGTTGGCTGCCCCCAAGGGGCATCCCCATCAACCCCTATATATAGGGGTTGGTGCAGCTGCACATGAGGGTGTAGTTAACTAGTTGCACCCGGCCATTTTTCTCAATGATTTTTTTTGTTTTTGAAATGAAACCTAGGGGGATTTAAATCACCATATATCACCATGATATCATACCAATTTCAACTAAATTTGACACTTTTATCATCTCCACCAAGACTATCTCATTTTAACGGTCTCGGAATTATTGAAATTGACCATATTTAGATGAGCATATTAGGAATGTTTGTTTTGCATGAAATTTGAAACACATATTCCACATAATAAATTAAGTAAATCAACATAAGTTTCCTTCAAAAAATTAAAAAAAAGCAACAAGAAAAATATCCGGGTGTAGCTAGTTAGTTGCACCCCCGGTGTAGCTTCCCTTTTCCCATATATATATATATATATATATATATATATATATATATATATATATATATATATATATAGAGAGAGAGAGAGAGAGAGAGAGAGAGAGAGGTGGGAGGAAGGGAGCCTACTTTGTGAAGTAAGTAACCTTAAATCTTGCCTACTTCACATACATTTTTGGTAATTTTATTTTTTTGGAAAATACTACCCTAGATTTTCATAAGTATATCCCTCTAATATGTCATTCAAATTTCGTCAGAAACAGAGACTCCTACGGTCTCCATCCAGACAATCATTTTTTAATGGTCACAGAGGGCAACCCCTGCTATGTGCTGAATATTCATACCACAAGCATCTGGTCTGCAGGTGTCATGCCCAGGCTGGTCGTTTTGCCGTCATCTGATCTGTGCATACATACTGTTGTGTGCATCTTGGACTCTTCGTCCAAGTGCAGGCTCCTATCTGTCGTTTCCTGTTGTGGGGTTTTTTCCCTCTTCATGATCGTGACCAAGAAAGTCTTTATTTGACTTGTGCATTTCTCTCTCCGGTAAAGTGTGGAGAAAGCCCTCTCGCAAAGGTACAATTATTGTGAGTACCCTTCTACTCCCTATTTTTAATCTCTTGTGAGGTATTGTGGTTGGCTCTAACAATGACTTCGGAAGAAAAAATCGAATCTATAACTACAAAGATGCATAATGTTCCGCCTCAGATGACCATAATAAAATTATCAAAATCAAATTACTTGATGGGGTCTGCTACTATGGAGGTTGCTCTTGCTTGAAGGGGTCGTGGTGGTTATATTGATGGTCGAAAAAAACCGCTTGCTATAACCGATAAATTATATGAACAGTGGTATGTAGAAATATAGTTAGTGCAGGAACTGGATCATCAATATCGTTTCTTCCGATATCCAACCACTTGTTCTAAGGAAGAAATTTGCAAGGGAACAATGGCTTACTCTTGAGAGTATGTATGGGCAGAAAAAATAAGACACTCGGATGTATCAGTTGAGTAGAGAAATCTACAATATGAAACATGGGGATATGTTTGTTGCAGGTATTATGCATCTTTGAAAACAAAGTGGGAAGAGATTGATTACTACTGTGACGATCAGTGGACTAGCACTGCAGATCAGAAAAAATACTGGGATGAGATCTGGAAACAACAAATCTTTATTTTTCTCGGTGGCCTTAACAATGAGTTTGAGGCAACACGAAGTCAGCTTTTGACAAATGGAATCAGTTCAGACATTGAGGAGATTTATCGTGCATTGAATCAGAAGAACAACGTCATGTGGTGATGAAAGATGAGATTATCCCTTCCTTTGAGAGGTCCATATTAGTTAGCAAAGGGATCATAAGTGGTTATTGGAAAGATAAGAAATGTGGTCATTGCAAAAAAATTGGTCATGGGATGGACTATTGCTGGGAACTTCATCCTGAACGGAAAATGAATAAAGGAAAAAAAACTGTTGCAATGGTTGCTGAGAGTAAGAGACTGACAGATGATCAGATTAAGGACCTTCATGTCTATGTCCAGAAGATATCCAGTCATGATAAAGAAAAAACTGCTGATGTTTTGAATACAGCCATGTCTGCCGAGAAACGTGAAGGTATGAATTTATCTCTTAATGAATCGATTATCGATAGTGGTGCCTCTGATCACATGAGAGGTAATGCTAAAATGTTTCAAGATTATAAACTAGCTTCTGGAAGAGAATGTGTGAACATAGCAAATGGGTCTTTTGTGAATGTGGCAGGAAAAGGGAGCATATCTATTATTGATAAATTTATTTTGAATGTGTGAAAGATGCTCTTCATGTTTCTGATTTTCCGATTAATTTACTTTCTTTTAATCGGATTGCTAAAGATCTTCGTTGCCGACTAATATTTGATGAGAAATCTTGTGTGTTGCAGGATTTGGAGACGAGGAAGCAGATTGGGATTGGTTTGGTTGCTGATGGCCTCTATCGTCTCCCTACTCATGTTGTCTCTACCTGGATTGCTGCAACCAATGACAAAGAAACTGATGATATTCGGACTCTGCGAAGATGGCATGAGCACTTGGGACATCCTGGTTATCCTATACTTTCTAGTTTATTTCCTGAACTTTGCAATAAAGTTCGTTGTGAGATTCGTCTGTGTGAAGTGTGTCAGCTAGCAAAACACACTAGAAATATTTATCCTCCTTCAGATTATAAAAGTTTGAGTGTAAGAGTTAATCACTATTCAAGGTCTTGGGTGTAATTTATGATTATGAAGGGTTTCAGGGTAATTGCAAAATTACTCAAGGTTATGGATATAAATATCCCTTTATATATTTGACAGTGGATCGATTTTACCCATCTACAGTTACAATATTAATCTTCATGTCTTCTCGATGGCTCGGAATGATCAAATACTGACAAATCTGTGTTCATCAAGTAATGGTCGATCGTATGTCGTGCGCTATCATTCATGGCTATTATGATCAGGGTTCTCGAATTATTATTATTTTTGATGTAGAAAACACCGAAATCTTTCCACCAAGTTCTTGTTGTTGAAGAAATTACGCATCAAGGCTCGCATGGTTAGGAAAATTACTTGCATTTATCGAGGTTTACATGTTATTCACGAAGATTTGATCCGTAGGCAATAGCAGAGAAGCTAAGAGGGAAGAGGATGGTGTTCGTCTTTGTCGTGGAGCCAGTGGGGTGTGCCTCATGGAGGTCGCCATTCTCAAATCCCACAAGACCTTCTTCTAACCCGAAGGCCCCTTGAAACTCTTTAGGGACATGGTAGTGCACAAATGATCATATGTTTCCGCAAGAACCATACTGCGATTATGACATTGAAGTTTCGATCAAGAGTACAACATATCGATCGAGCATCACTGGACGCTGATGCTAGTGAAGTCGAGCGGAGATGATCCGGTGCACCACCAGTTCTCGCATATGATTGCTCGAGCCGAATCGATCACGAAGCATGCCAGACGGTGGACGAATGCTGATTTTCTCGTATTCGACAACTACATCTGATGGAAGATGCCCTAGATCAGGGACGGAGCCAGAACATTTTTGAGGAGGGGGCACACAGGTTTTTAAAAAATATGTCTATCAATTACAGTACAATCATATTCATTATATAACAGTAATTGTTAGGGACAAATTATATCTATAGTTTTCACGTATATTTTTCATCAATTTTGAACTTATTTATTATATAAGAATAGTCAATTTTGAACTTTTTTAATCAACTATATCTTTTTATTCAATTTTACATAAATTGGTATCATATATGTTCCACAAGGTCGGGATTTTTTGCGAATGATATTTATACTTTTTTTATAAAAGTAAGTTATATTCAAGTATTTTATTTATTTTAAATTCAGTACATAGATTTTGATTAATTACAAATAAACTATACTTGTTCTGAATTTGTATCAAATCAAAAATATAAAATATCTAATTATATACTTTTTATCAATACCAAGAAATAAAAATATTTATTAACAAAAATACACCGATCAAGAATATATGTGCATTTGATCACTTTACTTGATAATAAATAGGACTAATGAATAATATATGAGACTTGACAATAAATGAATTTTTTTAAATTTTTATTTTTTTAGATTGCGAATTAAACCCCGTATATGAGATTGGATGAAAGATCGATTCATTCTATAGTCCGAACTAAAAAATGGATAACCAATAACTTTAGGGTAGTCATTTATTATAAGTTGATCGATTGGAGAAATTATCCAATATAGGTTGATTTGAGGTAAAATTTTATGTTAAGAGGTATATTATCTAGTGGTAAAAGTTGTTGAATATTTTTTAAAGAAATGAGGGGGCATATACGAGTTTTACCCTCAAAAAATCCAAATGAGGTATTATAATTATGAAATATTATGATTATTTTTAGCTTAAAAAATCCACATGGAAAAATTACATATACATATAATATGCAATCTCAAAATTTAGGGGGCACATGCCCCTCCTTGCCCCCCCTTAGATACGTCCTTGCCCTAGATGAGGCTGTAGTAAGCAAAACATAAATCTATTTGCATCAGCTTCTTCAGTTTCAGAAACTTCTTTTTCAGTTTACCATATCACTGCAATTGCATTGAAGATCATAGTCATTGTAATGGTTGAAAGAACCAATTTTATGCATAAATGGATGACGTTTAGATGGGGCTCCTTCAACGACAACGATATCATCTACAAAGACGCTGACTTGGTGCGAGCGTAAGATGCAGACTCTGTGCGAGCGTACGAGTTAGCGATGGCGACATGGGCTACCTGGCCTGAGCTGCATTCCCACACTTCCAAGGCCAAGCTCTCCTTCATGAGCATCTTCCCAACTCACTTCAGGCAAGTCACTCACTTCGGATCGGCTCCTCTGATCTAAAGAGAGTTACAACATAGGTGTTGTAATCCTTTTTTTATTGTGATTTCGATTCCAGAATCCAATATTATAGGGTTGAATCATAGGCTTATGTTTTACCTATCTTCCAAATTTCTCTCAAATAGAAGGTTATTCGCCATTTTATCTTAATGATCAAAGATTCCGTCGACATCTAAGCAACTTAAATTCCATTTTTAAAAAATCCGAACTTTTACCTATTAAGATAAAATAACAAACAACCCCATATTTTGAGCAAAACTTGAAGGATATGTAGAGCATCAATCTAAGATTTAATCCGGAAGGGTTGAATTTTAGAATCGAAATAAGAAACGGATTACATCACCTCTGCTGTAGAATGATTTGTTTGAGAACTTATATTTGCACTTCTTTTTGTAGAGCTGAGGAATGGGGAAGGGAGAGCAAGGAGAACTGTCGAATATGCGTATCGAGGGCGCGAGACCGAGCAAGGTACGAGAGAGCAGTGGAGGAGGCCATCAAAGGGTTGAGGTCTAAAGGGGTAACGGTGCAGCCTCTCATTGTCGTGCAGCTCTCTGAGTATCGGAAGGATGTTCATCCGTCCATCTACCGGCAGTTTTGGAAGACGGTGCCGGCCGGAGCAGCATGCAGACCCGACCATGCATGCCGATTGCACGCATTCGTGCCTTCCTGGCGTGCCTGATGTCTGGAACCAGCTGTTGTATGCTTATATTGTTTATGATCTTGTTGATCGTGATTGATAATTGAGAGTGTAATGTAACATAGTTCTTCCGTTGCAGTAATAATCTGCAGATATAGAGATGGGAAATAGAAGTGAAGCCTATCGTCATGGGATCCCGAGTCCATGGGAGCAAAGAGAAGCCTCTCTCTTTAGGGCTGTTCAAATTTTCGGATCAAACGGGTACTCGATCCAACCCGTCAATTTCGACCCTAAATTTGCGGGTACCTAAAAAAATTATCCGGATCGAGTACCCACAATTTTTGACCCGTTCAGCCTTCTTGACCCCGTGGAAAATCCACTGGTTGGAACCGGGTACCCCGGTTGCGGTATTCGGCCATGGACAATTGCCCCATTACACTACTGTCGTTGGAAACGATCCAATGAGAAGTCCAACTTCTCTTCCCTTTCTCGGCTAGGTTTTCTTTACAGCTTGCCGCTCGACGGCTCGACACACCCCCTCCTCCACGCCTCGCCACAACGCACCCCGGCACTACCCCTCCTCCACGCCTCCACATCTCGCCACCGAGTACACAAGGTCGGAGGTCCTCGTCGTGTGCGTGTTCCAGCTTCTCCCCTGTCGAGTTCGTGAATCAATCCGAGAGCAGAGGTGCCTCACCCCTTGAGGCGCATAGAAATCATCTCCAGTTAGATGTCCATATTGATCCCTTGAATTAAATCAGGAAATCCTAAAACAATCTAAAGAGTAAAGGTTTCTCGTTGGCGAGAATATATATACTGTGTGTATAAGGTGAATGGCGAAAACCTCAATTAAGCAGTGCTCGAGCCCTTGTCCATTAATTTCTAGATTGTTAAATTGTATGTCTTCCTATGGTAATATAAAACTTTCGGATAGCGCAGAAGGACGTGGTGGAATATGATCAATGCAAAGATCTTGAACACGTTATGCAGAGATGGTAGAAGTAAATAATTGTTGTAAAGGTGCATTGTGGTAAACATAGACACCTATATATCTCATGTCCCTGCTCGATCTCCTTGGGAAAAATTAGAGTTGGAAATTGGAAAGCATGGCTATCTGCAAAATGGTATAGATAGGAATAGGGATATTTACACCCATAACTCTGAGTAGTTCTGTAATTATCCCAAGAACCCACGATAATCACGAATTACATTCATGACCTTGAATAAGTACTCCGTTCTACACCCATAACCCTCCGTTAGTTTTGATCATTAACCCAACCTGAGTAGTGAGTTAATCTAACCAATCCCACATCTAACGGTTGAAGTTAATCAAAAATAAAAAACAAAAAAAAACTCATCCCCTACCTTCTTCGTCCTCCAGTGCCCTGCTCTCCCTTCTTCCTCCTCCTACCCACCCCCGCCGACCACCTCCCCCTCTCCTTCTTCCTCATCCAAGACCTGAATATTTAAGTACATAGTCCTCAATACTCAAAACCAACCTGCGATTTTGGTTTATGCACAAACATACAACATCAGACACTGAGAATGTGTGTTTCTGAAACCAGACTGGTGCCCTCCTCCTCGATGGAAAAAGTTGAACTATTTCGGTGCCAACATCCCGATATGTGCAGAAAAACAATTATCCTCCTGGGATCTTTCCAGTTGCGTTCTCTCAACCAGACACCCAATCAACGTGTCAGACTAGAGTGGACGATGCCATCAACCTCGCCGGCGACCCATTTGAAGATGGTGGGGAAGAAGATCTTCAGACCCCTCCACGCGTTGAAGTAGATGGCGAAAATGATATTGTGACATGCCTCCTCATGAGAAAGACCCATCTTCTCGGCTTCGTCCAGCGTGGGAGCCGCAACCATGTAGAAGAAGTTGTAGAGCCTCTGGTAGTCGGATCTGACCAGAAATGTCGGCAGGGGCGTCGTCTTGAGGAGCAGGTCATCGATCACCGGCGGGAGGCCGAGGGAGATGAGAGGACCCAACTGCAGGAGTACCCACTTCATGACAATCCCCGGCGCATCTATGCCACCCGTGTTCCTCGGATCCGTATCGAACAGAGGGGGGGGGGGATGTTGGTTACTGAGATGGTATGATCTGTAAATAAAAATGAACATTAAGGGTAATTTGGTCTTTTGTCACGGAAACCGTCAAATATAACGGCCATACCAAACGGAACATAACACAGGGTTACGTCATGTAAGAGTAAAGGATTATTCGAGGTTACTCATGTAATTATGAATTATCGAGGGTTTCCGGGGTAAATACGGAACTACTCAGGGTTATGGGTGTAAATATCCCTTAATTCAAAGACGAAAGATCATATTAGAAGGCTACATTACGTAGCTACACTTTGCAATTGTATCACATTTTTTACTATGCTATTTTATGATTTATTTGATGTGTGTATATATTTGTTGCAGTGACCCGCGGGTACCCGCGGGTACCCGTTATCCATTCAAATATTTGGGTACCCATTAGAATCGGGTACCCGTTAAGATGGGGCGGGTCGACCCGTTGACCCTATAATGATGGGTCGGGGTGGGTCAGGGTTGAATGGATCGGATACCCGTCCCGTGAACACCTCCCGTCGTCGTAACCCAAAACCCTATCGTCAAACACCAGCTCCTCGTTCTCTCCCTTCTCATCCGTCGCAGAAATCCCTAACTCCAACCACCCTGGTTCGTGTTCCTCATTATCTGCTATGGGGTTCTCACGCACATTGAATTTTAGCAGTATCTAGTGCCTCTACAATAGCAAGAAGATCCCGAGTTTGCTGCAGAAATTGCATGAAGTGGGGTTGAAACCTGCAGTATTATCCAGAAATCTACAGTTTTGTCATTGTACAGAACAATCATCTTGTCTGGATCGTGCATATATGAGATGCCCCGAATGCATTCAAGAAGGCAGGAAAGGGAACACATCCTGTAGTCGAAGGGACTTTCACTCGAATCTTGATATGTGCTGCATAACAAATTTCATAATTGTCTCAGAAATACTCGATAATCAGGAATTACACCCAAGACCATGAATACTACTCAACTCTTACACAAATAACCTTGTGTTAACTTCCATCCAATTTCCCGTTAAGAATAACGGTATCCGTCGATCATTTTACAATTTATACCCTTTAAGTTTCTAATATTTACGAAGGACCCCTCCTCTTCCTTTTCCAGCTAGCCCCCTCCCCTGCCAAGCGCCTCCCCCCCCCCCTTCCATCCTCCGGCACCCACCTTCCTCTTCCTGCTTCCAACCACCTCCTCCCCTTCTTCCCCAACGCCTTCTTCCACTAGTCCCTATGGGTAGACTCATTGTCGTTGCTCGATCGATGCATCCACTAGGACCTAGCCCCGACGCCGCCACACTCCACTCATCAGAGGTCCCTCCTCTGCGGAAGTCCCACCGCCTCTCCCCCAACTCGTGGAAGGCTTCAAAGCCATGTACCCCCCAAAAGCCCCACCTAGGAAACCCCACCACCATTGTCAATGCCTCCTCATTCAACCACAACCCCCACTCACAATCCCCATGGAATCCCTTCTGCGACAGGTCGTCCAGTGTTGTCGAAGTCCCACTCGAGCACACCCAGAAACCCCAACCCCACTGTCGTTGTCAAAGCCCCCAACACCCCCTCCACCTTCTCCCCCGTGCAAGCCCCTCTGGAAAAGTCATCCCATGTTCCTGCAACAGTCGAAGTCCCACTCCAGTACATTCGGAAACCCCACCGCTGCCACAGAGCCTCCGCCAGCAAGACCCACCACCACCAGTAAGAATTTTTTTCCATTTCCTTTTTTTTATTTTTGGGGATAATCCTACCCGTTAAATAGTAGATTGATTAAATAAACTCCAATGGTTAATTTAGTGAACTAAACTAACGGAAGGTCATGGGTATAAAACAGAGTATGTATTCAGGGTTTTGAGTGTAATTCGTGATTATAGAGGGTTTCTGAGGAAATTACGAAATTACTCAGGATTATAGGTGTAAATATCCCAAAAATAAATGCTTAACCATTGTTAAATGATTAATGGCAAGGTATATAGTAACTGATACAATTTTCATCGTGAATTTAAGGAATCAAGTGCTCTACTCTAGCAGTAAATAAAGCGGGCAATCCCTTGAACATGTTATACTTCAGTTTGCCTAAGTCTTATCCAAAGGGATGATTAAGTTTTTAAGTGCGGGATCGAAGCCTATCGTTTATAAACTTTTCTTACAAGGTCTTGAGCGGTGAAAGAGCGACGCCTCCTGATGAATACCCATTCAACACTCTTTATTCTTTTATTTTAGCTACAAAATCTTTGTCAAACACATGTAGATATCTGTAAATATCAATAATTATCATTTGACATGCATTGTGTAAAAATAAATAATTAGCATGTTTTTGTGCATAAATAAAAGAATAAAGAATCAAAAGAAAAAGAGAGAGAGAGAGAGATTTAGAATAAATATTGAACGACCTAATCCCAAGGGAGGGCTCAGCATGGGCCTGACCGCATAAAAACCAAAGTAGAGAGAGATAAGGAAGCTCATGTGTGTAAATATACCTGTAAAGAGAATAATAATATTTTCCTCTAAAAATAAAAATAAATGGGTTTTATTTATTTGTAAATATTTGTATATATTTGTAAATACAAAATCAAAATAAAAATAAGAAAATTAAAAAGAAAATAAAAACATCCTTCCTTGTATATATCCACCATGTACATAAGACCACATAGCTATTTATTTATCCCTATAAATAAATAAAATAAAATCCCATAAAAAGTGTACATATTCTATACCTCATGGAGTAAATAAATAAAATAAAAATCATAAAAACAAAAATAAAATAAAATGAAACAAAAATAAAAATCAACATCACCATAGTATATATACCATATATGTGTATAAATAAACCTATTTATTTAACCCTTATAAATAATTAATAAAAATAAAATAAAAATACCTAAATATTCCAAATTTTATCTTGTAAATAAATAAAATATAAAATTGGAATAAAAATATACAAAAATAAATAATTAAGTATCAAAATTAAAAATTCAATATTGTATATATACCTATACATACTACTATATTGTATATACCTTATTTTTATTTCAAAAAATTAAATAAAAATCACAAAAAATAGTTTAAAATAAAAGGAACATTTTTCATGTTTTGACATTTGTGAAATTCAGCCATTTTCTATTTTAATTTGAATTTCCAATTCTTTTCCATGTGGTCGCAATCCACTGGTCCACGGGGGATGTTGACCCCCCGGTCAACTACCCCCTGGACCACTCCCCCGCGGATCTGCGCCCGACCCGCTTCTTCTCCCATTTATGGAGCATTGATCCGAGCTCCAAAACCGCTAACCTCGGGTCCTAATCATTCCCTGATCCACCCAGATCCACGCCCGACCGTTAGCATCGAGATCCGCGCTCCGATCAGCTCGCCCGAACTCCCTTTAGCCGGACCCCTAGTCGTATATAGTCTGAGCTCCGCCCGCTCCTTCACTCATCTTTGGCTCCCCATTTCTCCACCCCAGGACCTCCATTGCTCTCGCCTGAGTGACAGCTCGCTATTGGCTGTGTTGCAGTGAGGAGGGAGTGATCGGACTATCGATCCGGTGACCTAGCGCCGCCGTGCACCGCCCAGACGTGGTGCTCGAGCCTCGGGCATCGACGGCCCTCGAGGCTAGGACCCAGAGCTCCGTTAGCTCGTCCCCAGTCGACATCGACCATCAGGTAGCCTTAGTTCCTTCTATCTTTAGCAAATTTCGATTTACCCCCAAATCGCCCCTTCACCGTCGACCGTCGATTCCGACCACCTCCCTCACCATTTCGATCATCGGACGACACCCTCACTTTCGCCCTTCTCCCACGCATGTTCTCCACCCCTTCGTTCAACCCAGTTCGCACAGGAACTGGGATTCGAGCTCCCTCGCCGTCGCTTCGCCGGAGCTCGTCCATTCCGACGCACCGACCATCCCCATCGCCTCTAACTGGGTCGAGGCACTTTGCCCTCGACCCAGGAGCGCTTTTGTGCCATTTTGCAGGTCTGAGGAGGATCATCTGAGGTCCTCCATCTTCACCACAGGAGCTCGAGCTCCGTCGTCGTCGCCTGGGCTCATCGGAGCTCCTCGGCGTCATAGGAAGGGCTCTTCAGACGTGGGAGGCTCAGGCGCTTCTTCTCCGATCATCAGTAGCCCCCGAGGAGGACCACTGTGCGTGTACTGGGCCGGCGAAGTTCGCCGGCCACCTGTTCTTCATGAATCCTCCGGAGCCGTCCATCCAGCCCTCCAGCTCCAGATTAGATCGCAGCCATCCACTTGAGGAGCAGCCACCACCGTTCGATCATTGGAGGATAGATCTGGACCGTCAGATCAGCGAGGATTAGCCACGGCCTCCAGCAGTCGTTGATCTTCCACGTGGCTAGCTCTCCACCGTCAGATCCGAGCAGAGGCTTCTTCATTGAGGCATCGGCATCCTCGACCGTCAGATTCGCCACGCGGCGCCATCGCAGCCCTCGGATTAGAATAAGGGGTAATTTCACTTAGGTCCCCTCTCTTTTTGCTTTTATTGTTCAGTCTTGTAAATATTTTACGTAGTTCATTTTATTTTGGTACAATTGCATAGTGGACCTGGTAGTCTTTGTTAATTGCATTTCTACCCCTGCCTGTTGTGGTCACGTGCTTCGACACGTGTATTGTTGGTAAAATTGCACTTTGTGGGCGGTGTTTTCTGCTTGTTAATGAATGGAAAAAATTTTTTTAGATATTTGCACATATACCCCTGTGAATGTTTTATTTGTGCATGTGCTGAATATCGTGAGAATTTTATACTTTTGCCCCTGGACTTTTAGTACGTGTTACTAATTGGTTCAGGGACTTAAGTTAATTACAAAAAGATCCCTGAGTGCCCAGATCATGCGCATAGCGCGTGAGATCTTGGACATTTTTCACCTGGACCCCCTGGGTTTTCGTTCTTATTATTTCTAGGCCCTCAGAGATATATTTATTACGATCAGGTCCCTATGACTGTGGGCTCTTGATTGTTTTGAATAAAATATCAAATCCACTCCAAATCAAGTGAAAATTTGACATGTGGCTCCTGCCACTGTGTAGAATTTTCACTGAATTTTGGGAAATTTTTGGAGCCATTTTGTTATTTTTAAAAATTCAAAAACATCAATTTTTCTTACTGTCCAGTTATAAAATTCACAAAAAAAAAATTAAAACATCTTTAAAAATTACAAAAAAAAAATCAGAATTTGTTTGTTTTGTTGTGTTTGATTTTCTGACCAATTTTGGTCATTTTTGGATTTATAAAAAATATAAAAATTGAAAAAGCCCTATAAAACCATAAAAATTTTAGTAATTAATATAAAAACTCAAAAATAATAAACTCAGCTGCTGAATTTTCATTTTTGTTAATATTTTATAGGAAAAATACCTCCAAGTTATTTGAAGGCCATTATATATTTTATTTTGGCCTTTGAAGCCCGGTTGGACAGCAGCACTGTTTCCTTGTCTTGTTTCATTTTTATAAAATTATATAAAAATCAGAAAATTGTCAAAAAAATAACCAAAAACTGTAAAAAATAAAAAAAAAACATAAAAATATTTTTGTTTGATTTTTTGAGCATATTTGGGTAGTTAAATAATTGTTGATAGTTGCTTGTTTTCTTGTTTGTTTATTTTCTTTATTAATTTAAAAATCCAAAAAATATAAAATATTAAAACCCACCAAAAAGAATTTTCTTTAATTTATTTTTATTTTTGACTACTTCATAGGCCGCGAGGCCATTACGTGCTCTCCGAGTTCGACCCTGGGTGCTATACCAGGTTAATCCTTTAGCGAGACCGCTATCTTGAGTTTTCATCGATTTTTGCCTTTATTTGGTGGTCTGAATTTTTCTTGATTGAGCTCTGAGACCCGGGCGACTGAGGTTGCAACGACCTTAGTTTACTTCATTTGTTCAGGCGGCTCATCACCTCCCTCAACCATCTCCCCTCTTACTCATCGTAAGTTGGTCGTTGTGAGACTTGTGATATCCCGTACAGGGAGACCCACTCCTTCTCGTCGTCCGTCACAATCGCTCCTATGCCGCCTCTGCCCTTAACTTTTCCCACAACATAAGTATAACATATGTGCAAGGATTCAATCATATACTAATATATCCATTTCCATTTTTAAAGGAAATATGTATGCAAATAAGAGAAAAATAACAATACATAAGTTGTCATATCCATATCCTTATCTATTTCTAAATATAGATTGGATCACAAATACTTAGAGATGCGAATGATCGTATCCATATTTAGATATTACTATAGCCATATCTACTTGTAAATATGGTTGCATGTACATATATGTAGGATATATATTATGTTACCATATCTTCAAGAAATGTGTACCAACTGCATATGAATAGTGTTGAAGATACTTTATAGATTAGCTTAAATATACATGTATTCAGTTGTTTGAACATTACATAAATGTATTAAATGTATTTAATTCATAATAAGAATACAAAATATGGAATCAAATCACAAAGTTATGTTTTATATATTTCACATTACAACAAAATTGAGCTATAGTGACGATTTTTTTCAAAATCCATCACTAAATTAGTCGTTGTTAAATATATAACGAAAATATTATTCGTTATGAAATGATTTTTCGTGCTCGAAATTAGCGAATGAATATCATATGTATTGTTATATCATTCGCAACGGTCCATACAGTGACACTTATCTATTGCTATTTTTCAAAATATCAACTAATCATCGCTATTTTTCTAGTTCAATTTAGCGACAATTGATTAGAAATTTGAAAAATGACAATAGATAAACGTCATTATGTGAACCGTTGATTATGTTATAACGATATATATGATATTCATTGCTAATTTCGAGTACGAAAGCTAGTTTCGAGTACGAAAACTCATTTTGCAACAAATAATATCGTCATTATATATTAACAACGACTAGTTTAATGGCGGTTTTTGAAAAAAAGTCACTATAGCTCAATTTTGTTGTAGTGTCAGTGTGGTAAGTCTTTAGTATTTATATGATATAATAGGTTTATATTGATGGATACGATGTCAGATTGGATTTGGATATATTCATTTATGTTTACATCTCTATAAATACTTTTTCTAAATATCATGTCGCATGTATATTCAATGTCGTTTATATAAAGATGTCATAAGAAGTTTTGTCATTTTAGTTAAATGATTGTGGCCATCGAAAAAGTCCATGGAATGGGCAAAGGGTCCTCACAACTCTCCCAAAGATTGACTCTTTGAAAATATATTTAAACATAACACGCAAGCACGCGCACGCGCACGCGCACACACATATATAGATAGCAAATGTCTTATATTGAAAATGGAATAGATGATCACATTAGTTATGAGGTATAACTCTATATATGTATTATCAAATGTCTTATATTGAATATAGAATAGATGATCACATTGAATATGTTTTCTATTTCAATTTTTACTTCTCTCTTTCTAGATCTATTTACAAGATATTATTCTGCCGATTTGAAGAAAATATGTGAATAATAATAATTTTAAAATTCCCTTTCTCACGCTCTGCTGGGGCTCCCTACTAGACATCTTTCGATGATCATATTATAGGATAAATATATGAATAATAATAATAATAATAATAATTTTTAAAAAAATTGAAGATAATATGTTTGTATATTAAATAAAATATATTTATGGAATCAAGCGGATACGAACAAAATTCATTTTCTTTTGTTATCGTATCCACTTTTAGATGGATGTGGATTTTGCTAGCAACATATAAGGATGATATTGCAAGTATTATTTTTCAGATATGGATATGGATAAAAAGATAAATATGGATGTGAATATAATAATTAATCTAAAGTGTTTTTATAAAATTTTAATATAATATATTGATCATTACATACCTTACCATTACCAGCGTGACGGTTTTCTCCCTGTGCTTTGCACGAGGTGTGCACCTAGTTCTCCCTTAATGATTTTATTAATATTTAATATGTATAAATGTTTTTATTAATACCATTTATACTTTATATAACTAATATAGGTAGTTTACATGTTACTTTACATGTAAAGTATTGAATTTTATATAAAATTACTGTCACAAATGAAAAACTTAAAGTGTATCATATTAATACATGCATTATTTGGCATATATTTATATATTTTCTAGTTTTTGTGTAAATCTCCAAGCTCAAGCCCGGCCATGAGCGGGTTGGGCAAGCGAGCCCCTCATTCGTTGGCTAGGTCTAATTTTATATAATTAAAATAAACATAAAATATTTAAAATATGATATGTACATAAATAAATGAAAATAAATAATAAAAATATATACAAGTATATATATATAGGTACAAATATACAAACAACCACCAAAAAGCTGACTTTTATATATAATTACAAATATACAAACAACCACCTAAAAAGTTGACTTTACACCTTAACTCCAAGTATTCTCAAGTCACCTTCATTTTAAAGCTTATAGAGTATAATGAAAATGAGTTTTGGTCATTTTGAATTCGTATAGAGCTAGTATTGATCTTTCAATTATGATTTTACAGCTTTTCCTGAGTATTGTATCTTTTATTATATATAAGGTTTCTTCTCACACTTATTTTTATTATTTAAAATACAATTTATGTACAAGTTTCAAGAAGAAAATATTATTATTTCGATTTGTTTTGATGATAAATAAAATAGTGCAAGATATTTTACATAATAAATAGAGCTAAATAGTGAGGAATATGTACAAGTGAGAATTGATTTGTAAGTTATAAATCATATATCTCCTACTTTATTCCTAATCGATTACATCAAGTCTTGACCTTCTCTCAGGGTTCGGATCAGTCTACATTTATTTCATAAATAGATCATTCTTTATTTTCTATTCTTTTTCTTTTCTTATTTATTCTATTGTTTTGATGAAAAAGAATGTTAAATAAGCATTATTAACAAATCAATGATGAATGATAAATAATGAGAATCAGGGCTTATTTACAGGTATTTGACCAAGGATTTTGCTAAAAATAAAATAATAAAGATGTTGAATCATGGATTCATCAGTTATAAGTGATGACATGAATACATTGAAGGGAATTGCGGAAGTCCTTTGCTCCTTTTTCCAACGGTTATGTGCCAATGATTACTTTGTCTTTCATGAATTGTAAGCTTTTGTTATTATATTCAGCTATTACCTCCACATGCAATAATTTTCGAAAGATTTTTGCTTATGTATTTAGTCATGTTCAACTAACATTTTTTTAAATTATTATTTCACAACAAATTAAAAAGGTTTCATCTTTCAAAGAAAGCAAATAAAGCAAGTTTAAGATTATCGTGTTACCTTTATATATAATACATGTGCATAATATTTTGCTTAAGGTTTGCTAAGACTATAAAATTCCCTTCATAATAAATAGACGTTTTTGTTGTCTGATCGTAAATCATAACAGATAAGAAATTGGAAATCGACATCTAAATATGTGGCCAAAAATGTAGTTCAACTCCCTTGCGGCTATATGAGAGTGGAAAAAGGTGGTGCACTCAGAAGGCAATGCACTCTAGGGATTTTTGCTGCTACAAGGCCCTAGATAGAACCTTGGATCACGCATAGGAAATGACTATCGTCGTGCTTGATCCTTTGATGTATTTCTCCTTCTTTTTTGATCTCTTCCCTTCTTTCATTTTAGTCAAATCCCTTCTACCATTTCTCTTCAAATTTATATCGAACCTATATATTATTCTTGACCGGACTCTCATCGCCACCAAACCCGAATGTGATTGTATTAACTTTGCATCCTGCTCTACGAAGATCGCATCATCCTGTTGCATTGTTCTTCTGGGCGATTGTTTCCAACATCAGCGGTCTATTTGGGAAATCTAGGAGTTCGTTAAAGTGTTGTTTTTTTATGGAAATCAGTTTGGTATGAAGTACTCCTTTATCTTCCTTTTGTTAAAGTTTGTTTTGCTTCTTTCCCACGGTTACATTTTTGTTTCGTTTGATTTGTTTGTTTCATTGGATTTGTTGTTTGTAGAGGTTTAGAGTGTTGCTATGTTAGTTGACGCTATCAACTCTATGTAAGTTTAGGTATGTTCTTACACTCTTCCTCCTATTTGATTTTGTTTTGTTAATTTATTGTTCTTTCTTTAATATGTATTCAGATTGAAAGTTGCGGGTGATACATCCTTCTATGTGTATTTTTTAGATAAATTATTGAATAATTTCAAGTTATTTCAGGTAAAAAATACTTGTTTTGCAACAAATTTACTAAAAATAACTGCATTCGTAATAAAATTATTTTTCCCTTTGTGCCTAATGTAATTTAAAATTACATAAAATGTTTTAGAATACTTAGTAAATTACTGACATATTGTAGATTAATAGACATATTTTACTATGTTTTGTATTTTTCCATTTTGATTTTCTAAATAAAAAAGTAGATACGTTGATTTGTAATTATTAAATAATGTAATTACCTCTTTATAATTTTCATTTTATGGTTAAAATTGTGATGATAATTCTGATGCTAAAAATTAACAATCGGTCATATGTAGATAAAATGCCAATATTAATTTGTTTAAGGAGTCAAAGCAGCTTATTTGTGAATTAAGTAAATAACACAAAAATCTATTGATAATGGTATTCGATTTACCCTTTTCGGATCGTACTTACATCAATGAGATAATTTACGATATCTTCTGCATAATTATGTTGAATATTTATGTTTGTATAGTACTTCATAAGACATCAAAGCATTTATTTTAATAAATATTGTTATTTGCCATTTTTATTATTTAGCTTTATAGTCAGCAATGTGATTATAATTCGAATGAATAGTGTAACATAATTAATTATTGTTTATATTTAGATAATGTGTGAACGTTTTTTTGAAAGAACCAAATTGCAGCATTATTGTGAATTAATTTAATAAACCCAAATATTTGAGAAAACTTATGTTGACATGTTTGTACTTAATTCTTAGATTACAAGGCAATTTACGACGTGTTTGACATAGTTATGCCGAACATTTATGTTGGTAAAGTGTGTCGTACGATATTTGAAACTTAGATGTAATAAAATAATATGCGCCTGTTTAGTTTTTACATAGTTAAGATTTTGTACAGTGTATAGTTTTTTTTTAATATTACGTGATGCTATTGATTTTGTTATATAAACTTAATGCTTTTTATTGAGCTATTTTTAGACCTTCATAAATTTTCTAGGCTATTTTTTTAAATGACAAAAATGACTTCGTTGTATTGTATTTGACATGATTGTTCAATGTGTAGTTTACATATGTAATATTTCATATCAATTAGTGGTATAAGCTATGGATTATTTCAGGTAGCCAAGAAGTTACTTTAGTCAATTTATGATTAATATTGATCGACTCCTTCATATTGTATTTGAAGTATTGTTTAGTCTGATTAGAACTGTTCGATGGTATATTTTTATGTATGTAACTTATTTCGGATAGTCATTAGCATAAAACAGGTATTAATTCAGGTAAGAAGTTACTTTATATGTTCGTGATTAATAATTATTAAATTAGCCCTTCACGTGGTACACATATAGTTAAAGTATAAAGGGAGATGTTGTTTGTGATACAAGTTTATAGTGAACCTTGTACTGAAACACTGTAAATTTAAAATCACTAATGTTATTTTATGAAACATACAGGTTCATCTTCATTGCCATCACAACAGTGGTGCTTATCGAACACATTAATCATTTGTTAATTAAAAGTTTTTCTGCAATATATGTGGATATTATATTAATGTATGGAGCTCTCTGTCTGTTGTAGATTGGAGCAACTACAAAAGCCTGAAACAGTTCAATGAAAAAAAGATTTAAATTTCGGGTGCTAATCAAATGTTGTTATCCAAATTTGTTGTTGATCTACATGTCCTCATATTTTTATTTCTTTTTAATCAAGTATATAATAATCACTATTCAATCCTTTTTCTCCTCACTCAAATGGCCACTACAACAAAATGGGTCATAAAGATATTTTTCTTAAAAAAATTATCATTATATCATACGTTCATAAAAATATAATGTCTATATTATTCATTGCAATTTTTTTATTAAAATAGACGATGAATATCATATATTTTATTGTATCTTTAGCAACATATAGAAACACATATCCACTGTTATTTTTAAAAAAAATTAACTAATCATCGCTAAATATAAAACTAAAAAAATATTATTGATTAATAAAATTTTGAAAAATAGCGAGGGAAAAGTATGCATGCACTACCAACGATATGCATACCTTAACAATTTGAAGAATAAAAATATTTTTAAGAAATAATATCATCTCTTTATATATTTAACATCAATGGTTAATGAGATTTAAAAAATCACTATAGTCATGTTTGTTGCAATGGACATATTAATAGACTTGTTTTCTTATAGGGAGTAATTGCTATATTTTAAAATGTGGCTCACCGGTAATTTAAATTAAGAAAATCCGATAACGGTAATTTTAAATTAAAACCAAAAGACCGTTGGCCTATAGCCAACACCACTCCCAGAACGGCAGTTTCAAATTAAAACCAAAGGACCGTTGGCCTATAACCAACACCACTCCCATTCACATAAAGCACACACGCCAATAAGGACCCATTGAAGAGGTGGCGTAGCACGAGCCAAGGAGGGAGGGGGCGAGGCGGAGGAGGAAGCTGACGAGGAGGAATGGAGGCGAGGCGGAGGAGGAAGCTGGCGAGGAGGAATGGAGGGCGAGGCGGCGGATTCGCGGTAGAGACGGCGGCGGATTCGGCGGTAGAGACGGCGGCGGGCGCTTCGGCAGTCACAGCGGTGGAGGACGTTTCGGCGGGTGCAGCGGCGGCGGCGGTTACCGCGACGAGGGCCCTCCTTCCGAAGTTGTAGGTCGTAATCCGGAGACATGCCAGTCCTTACATTAAAGTTTGGATTTTGAGGGTTTTCTTGAGTGTTGTTTTGTCTTGCAGAGGTGTCGACGTTCCTCCACGCGTGCGAGGGTGATGCTGTGACGAGGCTCACGAACGAGAAGATACCGTACTTCAACGCACCGATATACCTCCAGAACAAGACGCAGATCGGGAAGGTGGACGAAAATCTTTGGGCCTATCAACGAATCTGTAAGCGCTATCTTTTCTCTTTTCTTTTCTACACCCATTTTGTTCAACCGTTTGTCTTAGTGTTAGTTTGAACAAAGTGTTCTTGGTTGGAAAATGGAGGAAATTCGTTGTAACTTTTTTCATGGGTTTGGAGTATTTTCACTCTGAAAAGTCGTAGTTTGATAGGGAAATGTGTTCGCAGTACGCTTTTTTTTGTTTTGTTTTCAATAGGTGACAAATAACTGAAGAGATTCTTTTAGTATGTAAATCCTTCTTAAAACCTATATTATCCTGTGTTCTCAACATGTACTGAGTAAACATAAAATTTGATGAACAAACTTATTTTTTTCACCCCCATTTACCAAGTATTGTGAGCCATACGACTATGCAAAACCTAAGGTCTATACATGCACTCCAACGATCAACAAACCACTTCTCCGAATAGATATATGATAGATATCCTAATGTTGGTGCTTGAGTTCTATGTCAAGTCTTGTTTTGCTCTGAATTTTGATCCTACTTTACAATATTTCAAAAAATGTTTCAGGGTTTATTTCAGATTTTTCTGATTAAATTGTTTAATATGAGCATTTTCAAGATGTTTGATGTTCTGTACTCAGTTGCTTTGACATCAAACTCTGGCAACACTCTATACCAAACAGTTCCAGGTGTAAAGTAAGATTATAAGGTATATGTTTTCGGTTTTGGTAAAATTTCGCTCCTATACTAAATTCCACTCGATTCAATGCTAATAA